>MU223292.1:74882-96433 GCA_018584345.1 Thuja plicata
ATAGAAGGAATTGTTCTTTGAGATAGATAGTATAGACCCTGGGTGGAGGTCTACAAGCAATGACCTGGTCAGTTAGTTTAAGAGCATGGTCCATTCTCTGTTTCTATTTTGTCAACTGATCTTTCAATTCTGCAATTTCCTTTTGATGTTCTATTATTTCTTTATGCAATTTCTTTTTCTCTTCTTCATGCAGAGTGGTGGTAAGCACATATTTATTATATAACTAAAAAAGAAGCATTTGCAGAGTAATCAGACCATTATTTTCATCTTGGTTATTCTTCTTTCTTTGTTCTTTCCATAACTGCTCTAAGAATTTTATTAACCAATTTTGCTTATAAGAAACTATAGCATTTCTTGTGCAAGTCATCTGGTGAGTTGTAGGGGTTTCTTCCTCACAAGTTGGAACATCCTGTTGGCTGGCTCCTGGGTCATTCTGACATACATTTGGCTCATCTTCACACTCCTCTCCCAGATTTTGAGGAATGTCAGGAATTTCAGACTGACTGGGAGAATCATCAAGAACAATATGGATAAGAGTTTCCTCCTCACATTGTTTGGGGGATGAGGTCTGGCTTTTGGTGGTCATTTTAGGAATCTTCCCTCTCATCCTGGGACTTCTTCTTACAGGGATTTCCTCAATTTCTGCGATCTTTTTCTTACTAACCCTTTTTGTCGTCTCTGCTGCAAGAGTAGTGGCTGCAGAAATAGTGGCTGCAGGAACTGACTTCATTCTCTTCTTTCTTGAGACTTGAGGGTTTTGCGGTTTAGCTGCAGGAACTGAAGTTTCTCCTACTATCTTCCATTTTCCTTTGGTTTGGGCGGCAGTAGGTATATTGCTCATGTGAGCGGTTAAAGGCACATTTTCTTGTAAATTTTTAGTTTCTTCCCCTTGGTTATTTTTCTCGGCAACTGAATCAGGGGAGACTGCATTATCTTGGTTAACTTGCACATTAGGGGCAATTTGAGGCTGAAGGGTTTTATGATGGATGAACTCTTCCCATTTCATAGGTGAGGCATCCCTAAGAGATCTTTCTACGAGTAACTTAATCAGGGCATGGTGAGTAAAAGAGTTGTCTTTCCCTTTCTGGGTTTCTTCGGCACTAATGCACATCATATTAAATAGAAAATTGGGTGCATTCATTGGGATATTATGTCGTACATAACTAAGTAGCTTAAAATGATGTGCATGTAAATTAGAGAATCGCCCTTCACAGGTGAAATACCTTATAATGTGCATAGCCAACTCGTGGTATGGTGGTGGAATGGACATCCTTTTGCATCCCTATTTAGTGATCTCCAATGGAGGGTCTCCTGGTAGGGTGAATTGAGCCCTGGCTGACCTAGCATCATGGGCATTGGGATAATGTTCCCCTGCTACTGGCAAACTGGTCACTTTTTCTATCCACTCCTCTATTGCAACAACTGGAAATCCCAATACCGTTGCATGGCCCTCATCAAATGTGTTCAAAAATTCTACTACTGCTTCATCATCAAACTCCATCAATTTTAAGAAATACCCTAGCCATCCGCAGGCATTAAATCTTCTTATGGCCTCTACGTCGGCTAGCAAAATATTATGAACCACTGGTTCATGCCACTGCAATTGGCCCCCCATTTTACCAAATTGAACCTCTACTCTGTTTAACCTCTACTCTGTTCTTGATAATTACCTTCTTTTCTTTTGAATTCCAGACTAATTCATGTAAACCCATAGACCCTCTTTCACATTATTCTAGTTTTCTTGATGTGAAGAATAATAATGTAATTTTAATAGAATTTATCATAGATATTCATGCGAGCGAGAGTTATGTCATGGTTTTAATACTGGGTCACATCTTAGTCTAACAGTTAGGGGTTTATTCAGAATAGAGGTATGACATTTGACACTTGTGTGATGCAGCAGCTGGATTTTAATTAAGACAATGCCGAAGTATAGATTTGGGGATCTTTTAATGAGTAAATAAAAATGACACTTTTTAGAAATTGGCTCACTTCCATGCCCCCTATGAAATATTGACAAGTTTCCTCACTTGTCAGACTTGGCAGAAGGTACGGAACTAGATTAAGGCGGCAACAATACATTTATTACAGTATTCGATATAACCAACTAAATCTATGCACTAAGAATGGAAATAAATTTGAAAAGCTCGTACCTGGTAATTGATCATCACACGTGTTAGGAAAGATTAGTGAGAGTGGAATGACAGTGTCGGTGGTCGCATGCATCAGTGCACTATCTCTTTATTAAAAGCATAGAAACATGATGGCGTGGATGTGGGTGGATGAAAGATTAGGAAATGAAATGGGGTGGAAAAGAAGAATATAGAAAGTGAATGGAGAATTTGAACTTTATGTAAACATAAAGTTTTTATTATGGTCATGCATCAAAGCAATTGTTATTGAAGTGTTGTAGGAAGAAGGTTGACACCCCCTTCTACAGGAAGTGTTACCTGTTGATCCGTTGAAACTGGCTGGTTGAACTTCTGCAGGAAGTCTTCTTTTGTCTATGGCTGGTGATACAAATTTAGTCTATGGCCATTGACTAGTAGCTTGAAGTGGACAGGATCAATTGTTTTCAACTGGATTGCTCCATTTGTAAATACATGGCTTATTTCATATGGACCTAGCCATCATGTCTGCAGCTTGCCTGGTATCCCCTGGAATTTGGAATCATATAACAATGCCTAATCTCCAACTTTGAATTGCTTATTTTTGATATGGGAGTCATGCCACTATTTTCTTTGCTTTTGGACAATTTATGAATGGTGCAGGGCAGACTTGCGCATTTCATCCAAAGAGTTGAGATGTAGCAATCGCTCTTTCTGTGCTGCAGGAAGATCGATGTTTAACTCCAGCGCTGTTCTTAATGTTTTGTGTTCAAACTCAATTGGTAGCATTGCTATTTTGTCATATAATAGTTCAAATGGAGTGAACCTTGTGGTGGTATTCCATGTTGTTCTATATGCCCAGACGGCTTCTGATAGTCTTCTGCTCCAGTCTTGGCGATGCAAATGAACTCTCTTTGTTAAAATTTCTTCTATTTCCCGATTTGTAACTTCTACTTTCCCATTGGCTTGAGGGTGGTAGGGGCTTGATTTTTTATGTCTGATATTATATTCCTTCATGAGCTCTGTTATCAGATTGGAGGTGAACTGGGTACCTTGATCAATAACAAGCTCTCTTGGAACGCCATATCTTGTAAAAAAAAATTCATACAGAAATTCAGCAACTTTATGATCTCTTGCATGCTTCATTGCTCTGACTTCGACCCATTTGGTCAGGTAATCTGTGCACACCAGTATGTATGAATTCCCATTATATGGAGGATCTATTGGACCAATAAAGTCCATGCCCCATTTATCAAATGGTGTTACCACCACCTGTGGGTTTAAGGGAATTTCATCTGATCTTATTGGTCAGCCCATTCTTTGGCATTTGTCACACTTTCTTGTATAACTTGCTACATCTTTGTGAAGTGTAGGCCAATAGTAGCCAGTTGTTAAAATATTTTGTGTTGTTCATTTGGCTGCAAAGTGCCCTCCACATGGTTCATTGTGACATGCATGAAGAATGTCATATGTCTCATCTTCTCTCACACATCTTCTCATGACTTGGTCAGGTCCAGTGTAAAATAATATGTTATCAATCCAAGAGAAATGGAAGCTTTTCTCCACAAGAAGTTTCTTTTCATTATAAGAGAAATGTGGTGGCATTTTATTAGCTGCTAGGTAGTTAGCTATATCTGCATACCATGGATGCTAGACAGCAATATGAAACAAATGTTCATCTAGAAATGTATCATCTATCAAAGTAGTATCTTCTTCAACATAATGAATTCTTGATAGATTATCAGCTACCACATTTTCTTTCCCTGGCTTGTTAATGATTGTTATATCAAATTATTGCAAAAGAAGGAGCCATCTTGCTAACCTACCTATTATGGCAAGTTTTTTCATGAGATATTTAATTGCTGCATGGTTAGTATGAACATAGATAGGATAACCAGTCACATAATGGTAGAATTTGTTCAGAGCATAAACTACTGCTAACAATTCTTTTTCAGTCACTGTATAGTTTAACTCTAGTGCATGTAGACTCTTACTGATATAATAAATTGCATTTTCAAGGTTCTTAGTCTTCTATCCTAAGATAGCACCTACAACATAGTCTGAAGCATCTGTATGTAAGTGAAATGGCAATGTCCAGTCAGGACCCCTAAGTACTGGTGCAGTTGTCAAAAGTGACTTGAGCTGCAGGAAGGATTCATCACATTCTTTTGTCCAAGCAAATTCAGCTTCTTTGGTAAGTAAGTTGTACAGAGGACTAGCTATTTGACTAAAGTTCTAGATAAACCTTCTATAATAGCCAGCGTGACCTAGGAAAGATCTAACTTCTTTTTTCTTAGTAGGAATATGAATTGTGAGAATTACCTCTATCTTTGCAGGGTCTACCTGGATTCCAGCCTCAGAAATGAAATGTCCCAACACCACTCCTTCCTAGATCATCAAAAATCACTTTTCACTGTTGAGAGATAGGTTATGTTCCTTGCATCTGATTAGAACTTTCTCCAAGTTCTTCAGAGCTTCCTCAAATGTGACACCGAATGTAGTGAATTCATCCATGTAGATTTCCATGCAATCATGGGATATATTAGCAAAAAAATTTGATCACAGCCCTCTAAAAGGTAGGAAGGGAATTGCATAATCCAAATGGTAGTACTGAATAGGCATATGTGCCCCAAGGACATGTGAACGTAGTATTTTCTTGATCTCCGGGGGCAATGCTTATCTGATTGTGACCACTGTATCCATCTAGAAAGGAAAAATATTTCTTTCCAGCCAAATTATCCAAGACCTGGTCAATAAAAGGCAAAGGAAAGTGGTCCTTCTTTGTAGCATTATTTAATTCTCTGTAATCCACACATATACGCCACTTTCCTCCTTTCTTAGGTACAATTACTAATGGTGATACCCACTTGCTGTCAGAGATTGGGTAGATGAATCCAGCATCCAACAGCTTCTGCAACTCTGTTTTAACTATTTCTCTCAGTTCTAGATTAATCCTCCACTGTGGTTGATGAAGTGGCAAACTTCCATCACTGATGTAGATTTTGTGGGTGCAAAGTTTTGGATTGAGTCCCTCCATATCTCCATAATCCCATGCAAAGGCTTTTTCATGCTTATTGAGGAGCTTTGTTAACAATGCCAACTGTGATTGAGATAGCTTGTTGTTTACATGGAGGCTTCGTCTAGAGGACAGTTCTACTATTGTTGTTAGCTCTACCATTAACACTTCAGGTACCAGACTTCTAATTATTTCTCTTGCCAGTAATTGATCAATCATTTCAGGGTTTGTTGGAGGCATACAATCCTCATAGGTACATAGTTGTAAAACAGAACTTTCTGAAACATCTTTAGCCACAACACATTCATTGGTTAGAATGCTCTGTATCACATCATCTTCATCTTCCATCTTTAGAAAAGATTTCCTATGCAACATCATCAGCTGGGCTACTGAATTAAGCTCCTCCTCTTTGTCTCCTAGGTCTGGCCAAATAGGTTCTCCCAAGTTTGGCTGGGGTTGGGCGGGAGGATATAGGGCTAGCTTCCTTATGGCTTGACCATTTGAAATTGTCATACTACCTGATCTGAAATTAATTTTGGCATCAATAGTGGCTAACCAAGGTCTTCCCAAGATTACAGGATAGCCAGAAAAGTTTACTTTAGGTGATAGGATGAGAAAATCAGTAGGATACTCCCATGAATCTAAGGTTACCATCACATTTTCTATGAGGCCCTCTGGTGTAACAATTGAACTATAAGCAAGAATTAATGCTATGGCTATTATTCTTATGCCTTCTATGCTTAGCCTATGCATTGTATCTTTAGTCATAACATTTATTGCTGCTCCCAAATCAACTAGAGCATTTTTCACAGTTTGTCCATTTATTATCAGGTCGACTACTGGACTGCTAGGATCTGAATACTTGGGTATTACCACCTTTCCTAACATGATATCTGCCAATTGACTTACAAAATGTACTGTCTGAGGGTCTTTCTTCTTCCACCCTAGCTTCTTAAGGTATGCTTCCATAATAGCCTTTCCATAAACAGGTATATCTTTGATAGCTTGAAACAGTGGGATTTGAATATTCATATTTTTCAGTTGTTCAATAATATCAAATGTTTCTTCCTCTTGGGGTATAGGTTTTTCTTTATTTAGCCTCTATGGAAAGGGTGGATTTGAAGTGTGGACAGTATTTTTGTTGGGTATATCAGTCGGCTAGCTGGTATTTTGCAATGTGGCTTCTAGAAGCAGTGCTATAGGAGTGTCTGCAACTTCCATAATTATAGGATATTCAAGTGTAGGCAGGGTGGTACCGGACCTCAAATGAATATCAGCTATTTCTACTGAATAAGTAGGGCATTGTTGAGTGTCAGTAGTGTATGCTTTCTACTGTTGTTGTTTGTTGTTTGGATTTGGCTGTGGTTGAGCAGGCAATTGGCTTGGATTTGGATTAGCATTAGTTGGTACAGGAGGTGGCATTATTACAGATGGTTGCACTGGAGGTGGTAATTGTGGACTGCCAAAAATTTTATTAGGCCACTATGGAGGCCCCCTCCATTGGTTATTTTGCTGCCAATTTCCTTGTGGTGGTTGCCATTGATTGTGCTGATTTGGCCATTGGTTATTTTGCTGATTAGGCCATTGGGTATTTTGCTGGTTTTGCCATTGGTTGTTTTGCTGATTTGGCCATTGGGTATTTTTCTAGTTTTTCCATTGGGTATTTTTTTGATTTGGCCATTGGGGTTGAGAGTACTGAGAAGTGTTCTGATAATTTTGGTTTTGCCACTGATTATTGTTAAAATTTGAAAACTATAGAGGATCTTGTGGCATACCTTGTCGTGAAGCCCATGGTCGGCGTTGAGAAACAAAGAAAACTTGATCATTGTCTCCTTCTATTTTCATGTAGTTAGTTGGCAAATGTTGGTTTTCCAAGTTGGCTACCAGCTTACATCCACAGTCTTTCTTCTGTTTGCAGCAGTGTGGATAGTACTCAGCCAATTGTGATTCAGCTTCTGCATGCTTCTTCTTGGCAGTCATTGTGTCAAGATGTGTAGCTACATCATTTATAATATCCTACTTGAAATCCACAAGAAAATTATATATCTCTAGCTTTGAAATGCCTGAACCACTCCCTTTTGTGACTGTGGACTGGTATCCTTTTCCTTTCTTCACAGTTGACCATGAGTAGTTTTGACAGATTTTCTTGAGGTCATCCCAAGAAAATTGGGATATGTCTCCACCAGCCATCAAGTCTAATGCCTCCAGATAGTTGTCATTTACCCCTCTCAGGAAGACTAATTTTTGTGAATCCTCTGCCAGTACATGCTAGGGATTCTTCTACATTATGTACAAAAAATGTGAAAAGTAGTCCTCCAATGTTTCATCTTCCTTTTGAGACATCCTAAAGATATCATCTCCTTTCGGGTCACTGCCTTTGCAATAATCTTTATATTTCTGCAGAAACAACATCTGCATCTCATCTCAAGTACCTACTACATTGGCTCCTAAGCCCATGAACCATCGTAGTGCTGACTCTTTCAATATTTTTGAAAACAACTTGAGCTTATGCGCATCAATATTATAGTTGAAACTTTGACACAGTATGTCAAACTCAAACAAGAAAGTGTCAGGATCCTTAGTTATAAGTCCATAAAACTTTAGGAGAGTAGTTGTGGGTATATTCTTGAGATTAGCATTGTTTATAAGGCTTGGGAGAGGAAATGGGAAAGTAGGATGTGCCATTAGTGGAGGTATTTGATTGTGGGGTTGCTGCTGGAAAGGAGAATTAGCTACTAGATTGTTAATGTTAGGTGGATTTGGGCCAGAATTATCTAAGAAGCTAGCCAAGATTTCTACAAAAGGTCGAAAGCCACTTACATCAAATGGTTCTGCCCTGGAGGAAGATGCTGCAAGAAAGTTGAGGCTTGCGTCCTCAAAGGGTAACTCAACTTCTTCAACTTCCTCATTCAAATTAGCAGGCTCTGCTGGGAGAAATCTACCATATTCATCTCGTCACCTTTCTCTTCGATCCATGAAATTGAATTCTTCACACTTGTGAAGAAATTTATAGAAAGACAAATCTAAAAACTAATCTAGGAATGAAAAAAAAAAAGACTCAAAAATGTTCCTAGCTTGACACCATCCCCAGCAACGGTGCCAAAAATGAACTGCCTCACAATAGGTGTATAATAATCACGCTCAAGGCCTTTCTTAGGAATGGTTCATTCAATCTAAGGACTACTTTTTCCCATTATGAGGTGCATTTAACTTGTCAACCCAGGGATGTATACTTGAAATGGTCGACACGATATATGCACTAGGTTCCTTAAGGAGTTATTCTGCTTATGCTGCAGGAAGGTAAAAATGCATAAAAGAAACCTACACTAGTGCTGCAGGAAAAGAGTACATTCATCTTCTTACTGGAATGAATGCTATAAACTGCAACTCTACTGAAACCTATGATTTCAACCTAAAACATCCATTATAACTATTCTTGCAGATGTTGCAGGAACACTCACAAGTTGCGATGTTGTAGGAAGAAATTGTAACTTCTATCTGAAATACTAGGAATGCTGGAAATGAAATCTATTCTATTCTAACCTATTACACCTTCCAAGTGGGCCCCCTTAGTCAGTTTCTGCTAAACTATGAACACAGAATGTAAACCAAGAACTATTTCATTGCGTTTCAAAAACTCATTACATAAAAACAAGACATGGAACTTGAAAATAGATTACTGCAAGATACAATAGTTCCCTTTCAAAAAAAAAAAATCTTTCATTTTTCCTAGCTAACCCTAACTATCGGTCCAATCCCTATATAAATAGAGGATCAAACATTTATTACAAAAACCAGAAAAGAAACTATCTTGCTGAAAACATGTTGGAGAAGAAGATGGAAGAACAACAACCCGCGGCATGGGTAGTAAATCTCGGGTGACCAATTCAACAGAATGAACTGTAGAGGGAATATAGGCACACTACATCCCCACTTCTTGGAATAATGGCTCCATTGTAGCAGCCATGTTTACTGGTGCTATAACGATCACTCCGTTGTAGCTTGTCCTCAACAATCCTCCATGAATGTTGTCGACCACTCTCTAGCCACTTTCTCTTCTGTCAAGTTAGTTATGATATGGAAATATTCATGCAACAAGCTTAGTCAAATTAAATATCCAGATATTAGAACATAGATTCTGATGGTTTTATGAAATACTGCACTATATGTATAATTTTAGCAAAATATGTCATAAACATCTACCCATGGTTCATCAGTTCTTTCTAGACTTTATCACTAGTTTTTAGCTGGTTAGACTCTCAAATGTTTTAACAAAAACTAGAACAGAGTATTAAAATTATACAAAATAAAGGCAAATGATTTAGCTTTATCACCAACAATTTTAAGTAACATCAAGTCTGAACAGATAACACATAAAGAATTCACAAGAAGTGAATTGTAATAATTAACTAACTAAAAGAAAACCATAAAAGACCAGAACCAACAACAACGAAAAACCAGAAACCTGTCTAGCACCAACAGCCATACTAGAAGCCCAAAAAAACTTGAACAACAAAGAAACTAATTAGGGAGAAAAGGACCCCAGTCCAGTCTTCATTAAGCTCCTTGATATTTTATAGGAAGGAATCATTTTTAGGAGGATGACCAACATTAGCAGCTGAGGATGCCATATCACCTTTGAGAACCACCAACAGGCTTTCCTCTCTCTTTCTATGTTTTGCCTTTTTTCCTCCAACTCCGACTGTATGGAATTCATTGGTGTAATTAAGTATTCCAAATTACACTTTATTTCATCTTACTTAGGATAATGCATTGCATAGTAGTTTGTTATTGAGACACCTAGGAGTTTGCATCTTAATTGAGCACATGGTGTATGAGAAATTCTACTTTAGGTGGTGATAGTTATTATCTCATGTGTGATATCCACCTTTAGTACACATATCACATTATTATCCTCATCATATTGTATATACTTCATTTCATAATGGATGATGATCCACCTTTGGTGGTCATGTGATTTCATCTTGCATAGGTGATAGCTTATCTTCTCCTTATCATTATCTCTTATTTCCTTGCATATATATGCATGCACTTCTATTATTTAAATCATCTCCATAACAATAAGATCTTCATCTTCATATTTTCATATTCCATCATTAATACAATTCTATTCTTGTTTATATCATCTCTCTTGTATTTGTACTATTCTTTGACCTCTAGATCCTTGGTTTATTCTTTGTTATTTGCAAATTCTTACATGGTTTCAGATCCATTGGAGCATCTTGGTTAGCATATTTGGAGAGATCTTGGTGCAAGCATTGGAGGTCCATATATCGGATCTGAAGACCAACATCTTGTGAGACCATTTTGGGTCAGATCTGACCTCACCATCACATCTGAATGGTTATTTAAGTGAAAATCAACTATAAACTCACTCATATTTGGAGAAAGTCAAATTTGTGGCATTTTTTTGCATGATTCGTACGACCTGCCTATGTAGTGATGGTACGGTGATTAAAAAAAGATATTTTATGTAAATTTTCCATTTTATTTTCATACTTTTCTATTAATGTGAGTATATTTTGGCAAAAAGTTTAGAGCTATTGCCTGTGTTTATTCAATGTTTTTTGTCAGAATATGGATAGCACAACACAGACAATATTCTCTGACCTAAAGAGCATTTCTCTGAATCACCTCAACCTTAGCAACATTACCTATAACTTGAAATACCATCGAACGACTTTAGATTATAATCTCTAGAGCTTTAAATATATTTGCATTGAGTTTTCATATTCCTGTGCATGTGGGACAATTAGTCCCGAGCTTAGTCATCACCACCCGATCTCAGTCCCGAGCTCCATGCTCAACCTCAGAGACCATGACTTGAACATAGCCTAGATCACCACATGGAATCTCCAGAGAGGTCCACGTGCGTAGAAGCACAGATAGGCTACATTTTTTCCTATGCCTAGTCAGATCTGGATGACACTAGCAATGATCCACATGGACAGACTAAGCCCTAATCATCAAAAGACACATGGAAATTTTCTACTCAGCATGCCATGTCAGTAGTCATATGGACCACCAATTCATCGGCATAGTCATCAGCCACATCCGCACATGGCCTTTTTGCCACACAAGACATTTGGCAAGCCTAAATTGGACAGACATCCAACCGTCATATGCACTGGGTTATTAGCCTCGTATGATGCACATATGACCATCAAATTTAATCATGGGAATTGATGACATTATCACTGGTTTGAATTTTCCTTCCTTCACCATTGAGCATTTTTATTTTGCTGTCAAACTTCAAAGGGCCATATCTGGCTCATATTTGGCACTTTTTTGGAGCAATGTTTTTTTAATTGGGGTAGAATTTCATGAAGATTCCAATGGTGGTATCATTTTCTTATTTTGGTATTCATATTGATTAGAATTTGTAGATTTTCATGACTGTACCTGTCCAATCTTGCATTTTGCAACTTCGAGAGCTTTGTTTGGGCACATACAATAACATTTTTAGGTGCAATTTTTTTTTAAAGTGCATGATTTTTCATCTAGTTTCCAGATCTGCAATCAATTTTTCAATGATTTGTAGTGGAAATATCACTTTCAAAAATAGGTCACTTTGGGGATATATATGCACTTGGTTATTAGTTGTGTTTTTGTTTTCTGATATGTATTAGTCATCTAAAGGAGTTATCAGTTGGTTTAAGTCATTATTTGGCTGCATTATGGACTTTTCAAAAGTCAAAATCCTCACTCCATATAACTATCAAGAATGGAAAGAATCAATTTTTAGTCAGTTGTTAAGTATTGGATTGCTTAGAATATGTTTTGGAAAAGATTCAGAACTAGCTACAGGTGTTGCAGAAAGGAGAAAATGGTTTGATCGAAGGGATAAAGCACTTGGATCTCTTAGATCATTCATCTCTCATGATTTGTTATATCATATTACATCGTCCACACATCCTCTTGATGCTTGGACCACCTTGGAGGGACTCTTTGGTAAAATCGATAGAATGAGAAAATTCAGATTGGACAATGAGCTCATAAGTTTAGATCTTAGAAATTTTGATAATATTGAAGACTTTTTCTCTAAGTCAAATTCTATTAGATTTGATCTTTCTACTTGTGGCATTACTAAAGAGGGTGAACAAGTGATCTTATCTATTCTTTCCAAACTAGGTACTGAATATTCTATCTTTGTCTCTATGTTCTATGTTACTATGGATGCTCTTGGTACTGCATACAAAAGGCCTTCTCTTGATGAATTTGCAGCTCAACTCACAAGGGAACAAGAATAGTTGGCACACATGGGTCAATTGAAGTCTTCAACACATCATGCATTTCTTGCAAATGACTCCACTCCAAAGGCTTCCTATAAAAAAGGAAAGAAGCAACATAAGGATACTAAGCCTCATGATAAAGATGATGATTCTCCTTCACAACATAAATCTAAATCCAAGTCCTCTTCAAGAGAGGAATCATCTAAAAGAAATAAGGTAAAATATGCATATTGTAAAAATCTAGGACACGATGAGCATAAATGTTTCCACAAGAAGATTGATGAACTCACTCACATTCTTCAAAAGAACAATATTAAGTTTCCCTCATCGGTGTCTCCTCCTCCTTTTTCTACACATTTGGCAGCTTCTTCATCTACATCATCAGAAAAGGATAAAGGTAAATGTCAAGCATTTATGGCTTCCATTCATCCTGAGCAAGGTAAATGGCTTCTTGATTTTGGTGCTTCACATCATATGGCATCTTCTATGGATATGTTTTCTCCTATTGAGCCTTGCAATTCTCCTATTGAGCCTTATAATTCTCCTACTATATTGATGGTTAATAACACATACATGAAGGTTTTGGGGAAAGGCTTTATTCCTATGGTAGAGGGCATATTTTTATGATGTTCTTTGTGTACTATCCTTGACCACTAATCTCCTTTCTATTTATCAAATTACTCATGGGGCACAAGGTAAAATTGTAGAATTCACTCTTGATCATGTATACATTAGGGACATAGAGGCTAGAGATTTCATAGCTATGGGAGTTGTTGATCATGCATCATGCTTGTACTCCTTTGAATCACATTTTTTTGATGATGTTGATGATGTTGATGATGAACCCACCCCTTTACCAAGGGTGATTTTTTTATGTAAGGATATCTTATTACACTTGAATCATTGTGTTCTTGCTAGAAGTGTTGAGCTTCCTACTCCTCCACCTCCTTCTTCATTGTACATGAGTTATACTCTTCAACATGATGATCATAATACTTCAAATTTTGTAGTGTTGGATGACTACTTGGATGGTATTTCAGCATTGTTTGTTGAGACTCATATTGTAGATTTGGGTTACATACTTGACGGGGTTTCTCTTCTCTTTGATGATAGCATCATAATTGAGGACACTTCTTCACCTTCTTTGGAGATTGGAATTTTTTATTCTTCTCCTTCACTTGGTTTGTTACATTTCATGGTTTATTTTGATGATGTGATCGATTCTTTGTGCTTGGACATACCTCTTTAGTCTTCAGAGATACATACTTGGAGACATCCTTCCTTATTCTTCCATTTTGACATGGATTTTCTTCTATATCATATGATGTATTTTTTTCTTCAAAAGGGGAGACATGTTGGTTTTAGGCATAGGATTATGTTTTGTTTACAGGTACACTTCATCAACATTGGATCTTCTTCATTATGTGGGGATATTATATCTCCATATTTTCTTCTTATGGGGGAATCATTGCTTGTATATACATGATGTATGTCATACTTCGGGGGCCTTAAGCACTCCATCCATTCATGCATCTTGTGTGTTTTTCTCTCTCTCTTTTGGGGAGGGCTTTTTCCATGAGGTTTCCCCTCTTTATCCACTTTATGAGAGATTACATTTCATGTATTGAATTTTCATATTGTACATGGGTACCTAACATGGCCTATTAGTCGAGACCCATCTTGCATTGTGATTTTAAGTGCATTCAACTAAGTTTCACTTAGGGGGGTGTCCGGTGTTGGTGTAATTAAATATTCCAAATTACACTTTGCTTAATCTTACTTAGGATAATGCATTACACATAGTAGTTTGTTATTGAGACACCTAAGAGTTTTCATCTTAATTGAGCACATGGTGTAGGAGAAATTCCACTTTAGGTGGTGATATTTGTTATCTCATGTGTGAGATCCATCTTTAGTGCACATATCACGTTATCATCCTCATCATATTGCACATACTTAATTGCATAATGGAGGTTGATCCACCTTTGGTGGACATGTGATTCCACCTTGCATAGGTGATAGCTTATCTTTTCCTTATCATTATCTCTTATTTCCTTTCCTATATATGTAGGCACATCTATTATGTAAATCATCTCCATAACAATAATATCTCCATCTTCGTAATTGCATATTGCATCATTAATACAAGTCTATTCTTGTTCATATCATCTCTTTTGTAATTATTTTATCCTTTGACATCAAGATCCTTGGTTCATTATTTGATATTTGCAAAGTCTTACAAAAGTGATAGACTGTGTGGTATTATCCAACATCTCCTTGTTGTAGGAAGTGAGGTCACTTATTCAGCTGGGACTGGTTTATTTTCACATTAGCCAGGGAACTGACCATTTCATTCTTATCCTCTTTAGTGGGAATATGGTTTTTGAGGTCTTGTATATGTTCCTCCATGATTTTCCAATTGTTGAGTTTTTGGGAAAAATCATCAACAACCCCCCACATACTATCATCACCCTTCCTTTGGGTCCAATCTGAAGCTTTTTTTTTTCTTCTTCGGCCACAACCTCCAACATGTTAATCTTATTTTGAACAATTCAGAGTTGAAGAATAATCCATTTTCTAACAAAATTCTTCATGTTGTAGAACAAAAACCATTTTTCCACCTTCCTGGGTGCCAACAAGAAGTTGAAACTACTTTTTAGCCAAAAAGTGGAACTCTTTTCCCTATTTTTTAAAATTTGTCCCAATTGATCAAAAAAATTTGAAGCACTTAAAGATTGAATCTTAAGAAAAGTCAATGAAATTTAGTACTCAAAGTCTAGTTTCCCAATATGTAATTTATATTAATACCCAGAAAATAAAAAATTGGATTTCACTATGTGATTCCAAAAATAACTATTTAAAAATTACCTTTTTGGGACCTTCCATGTCTGTGTATGACAACCATAATTTGACCTAAATGAAAGTATTTTTTTGAATCCTTTTGGAATATCTCTTGTAGACACTCAAGGTTGATGAGCATATTTTTTGTAATTTTTTTTACTAAATATATGTTTTTCTACTATTTTGCTATTGGGCATAGTTTTTTATTTTGAAAACCCCTCGTGTACGACAAGCATAAGTTGACCTAAACTCATCATTTTTGAGTTTTTATTTTTTTCAAAGTGAAATGAATTATCTGAAGTTTGATGTCATATAATTTATTTTTTCAAAAAATATGAAAATAAATTGGTGTTATAAGAAACAAGGAAACATGTTATTTCACGCTTATTGAGTTGTTTTATTAGAAATTATTTAAAAATTAAAAAAATTAGTCCAATTTAAAAATAAACTATGTATTTATAATATATGTAATCATATCTAAAATGGGTTTTAATTTGGTGGAAAAATTCTCTAGAAAGCATCTTTTTTCCAAAAGTGGGTTTCATGTGCAAAAAGTTCCTCTAGAAGTGGTCTCAACTTCTTGCACTTACCCTTCTACTAATGGAAATCTAGGTCATAGTGAACCTCGTGGGTGACATTTTTAGCCGCAATCATAGGGAAAATATTTTTTGGGATAGTAGGGTTGCTAGGGTAGTATAGGTGGGTTGTAGTAGAGGAGAGGGGAATAAATGATCGAGAAGGGGAATTGGTAGAGGAATTCTCTACGATCCAAGATGACTCCATAGACCTAGAGAAAGAAAAATCTCCAGACACCTCAATCAGATCATCCTAAGGTGGGTTTAAGCCCAAATATTTATATTTAGCCTTCCTAATATGATTACCTCTAGTGGACCAAGGAGGAGGGGGAATCTTGACAGGTTCCTTAGCTGAAGGATGGGCATGAGTGAATTGAGGGTTGTTAAGTTCCATAGTGAGGGAAGGGGAAGGGCCCTCTTACATAGTGAGATATACGTGACAGTTGTAAAGGTGAAGAATGAGACCCTGATGTAGGGGTGAGATATTCTTCTTATTATCTTTAACAATAGATTTATATAGGGAAGAAAAAATCCAAAAAGGGAAATTGAATTTGACATCCCTACAAAAGTGATTTAGCATAGGAAATATATGGGAATAAAATACTTTAAATCTACCTTCCCACATGATGAATTTGATGAGAATGAATGACACATCCTTCAATTCCCTGACCAACTCTTCCTTGTTGAAGTTGTTCTACAACTACAAAATTTTCTCTCCATAGCCGAGGAACAATTTGAAATCAGACTTTTAGTGTGCCATGGAGTTGTGAGGTATCTGTTTACTCTCTACAAGAAGGCCCGTAACCACCACAAAAGTTTCAACAAAGAAAACAAATGAAACACCCCCAAAGAAAACTTTTCTGCCATCCGAAGTTACTATTTTTTTTTCTGAGAGTTTAGGGTTGCAACCCTTCATTCCATCCACATACTTATCAACATAGTCATCCTCAATGGATTTCCAAATCAAGAAATTTCTCTTGAATTCTTAACATTAATCGTGCTCAATTTTTTTAAGGTCACCACCCATATTTTACACAGAGAAATCTTTAGCAAACTAAAATTATTAGAAAATGAAGATCCAGAGCCAATATAGAAGAAAAGACCCAGATCTCAAATCCCAAGGAAATTATGCTCCTTTTTTGTCATCATTAACTTAACTGATGGTTTGTTTTTTACCAATATAGGCAATATCTTTAGCCGTCTCCATACACATGACCTCAAGAAACTCCTAGAATCCTTTCCAAGTTATGATTGTTTTAGCAAAATGATCCCAAGCCGTCAACCTATTCGTGGCATCGTTTCCTTCCCTATAGTTGTGCTAGCATCTGTCCCCCTCTAATGCGACAAGGAGAGTTTTTAATTTTATCAATGATGTCATCCATTTCTTAGCTCGACATACAATCACCTATTAGCATCATGATGACATTTATTTATTCTCCATCAACAATGATTTTTGTATTACCCCTCTAAATGGCCAAAATCACCCCATTATAAGTATCATAAACTTCATCTAGGTGGGTCGTCTGAGAGCCAAGTTTAACAAAATAGGCATCCAACGTAGCCCCTAGCATGTCCATGGTGAAATCAAATAGTTAATTGAAATGGATAAAGAATTTTAAAATCATGTAGATTAAGAAAATATAAGATGATTATATTAGTGTAATACCTTAAATAATTTGATAATATTCATTATAAGTAAGAGGAAACTAGTTATATTCTTGCGAGTTCTAAGTCTATATGAGACATAAATAGTATAATTTAGCAACCTAAACATATAAATTAATGATTATATTCTATTTGATTAATAAGGATATTATCTATAATCAATCACATAATTATGTCATTTATACTTTATTCACTTAAGCTAAACTTAGGTGTTTTATTATCTTTTATTTAATTGGGCTTCATTTAGCACATGGTGTCTTATTCATTATGATGTGGACACTAGTCAAGTTCTCTTTGAATATTCTTATAAGGTTTGCATTTGGATATTCATTATAATTTTTGTAAAAATATTGTATTATTAATATTTTGTGCATCGATACATTTCTCATATTGTTGACATAATGTATCTAGGATGATCTCCATTTGTGATAGGTTACTTTCTTGTAGGTAATTTATGGTCTTCTGGGGTTGAACAAATAACTCCAACATGGAATGAGATCTCCAAATTTTCTAAGTTTAAATCTAAAATTTGAGAGATCCAAACATGAGAAATGTTTCAATGCTATTTGGGTTCAATTTAACCTCACTATATTGTTCAAAATGGAAAGAAAATAAAGAATAGTTTTTTTTTTCAAAATCGGGGAAATTGAAGAAAAAGAGAGAAAAAAAAAATGGAGGCAAGATCCTTGCATTTGGATCTATTGTTTTTTTCCTACCATTACTTGATCTGTGTACATAGGTGCAATAATTTCTTGTTTTGATTTCTCCTAAATTTCCTCGCAATCAATTAAACTTCAGGTTTATAGAATTTTATCCAAAAAAATAAAAATAAAATAGGCTCATTAAAAAATATGAAATCTGAGTTTTAATAATTTTCTAGAAATTTTTATTTTTCTAATTTTTTTTTCACAAAATCAAGTCCCCTGCTGAAATGTAAAAAAGAAATACCAAATTATGAGGGATCATTTTTGGTCAAACTATAAAAAAAATAAAGAAATAAAATATTAAAAATCATTAAAAAATCCCTTTGGTAAGTCGCACACCCAAATATTCCCTCCTTTTCCACACCCACATACATTAGGTATTGGCTAAATAGCAAACTAAAACATAAAACATAATAAGGAAGTTGAAAAAAAGTTGAAAAAAAAACTAAGTGTCCCCCTTGGTAAGAAATAAGTTTTAGTTTGCTGCATAGACATTTCCCATACATTATTCATGCACTCGCTTTAATGTATCTGTAGTAAATACACCCATGCCTAATCGCATGTATAAGTTAGACTTTGACTTCTTCATTAAAGCACCTATAATCCTAGGGTAATATTCCCACTCAGATGCACTTTGTTCAATGCATGCACCTTTTGGAGGCAACGTCTAAATAGAAAACTAAAACGCACTTCTTACCAAGGGGGACACTTTTGTTTTTTATTATTTGCCTTCATGTGTTTTACGTTTTAGTTGGCTATTTAGCCAATACCCCTTTTGGACATGTTGAAGAAGATTCAAGTAGGCTAGAGCATACTCCTACAAATATTCGGATAGGTCAACTTTAATTTTAGGAATATTTTTTATGACATCAACAACACGAGGTGGCCCATAGTCCACTTCTTCATGTCTAAAATAGGGATTTTTATTTTTGGCCATATGTTTTGCATAAGGTGTCAAAATTGGGCTAAATAGGTATCATTGAAAAGATTTTTGTAAGCAACTTATAAGGGTAGTAGTCTATTCTTAATATTTATCTCTAAATTTTTTGTTTCACTTAGTGAAAGTTAGATCTTTAGGTATTTCTTATGAGCTCGTATCTTTTCACTAATATCTCTATTTTTTGTATTTTTTGCATAATTGGAAATGTGTTTTAATTCTATTTTGATCGATACATGCATTTTATCCATATTTTTATTTAGGTATATTTTATTTAATTTTTTTTGTTTTCATTATTTGGTCAATTACGTCGATGTTTAGAAACCTCAAAATTATTTATTTATGAGAGGGGGCTTTAATTGGTCCGATTTATATGTACTATAAGTTTTGAGATCTAATTATTTTATTTGAGTGGGTGTCATTTATTTTTATGTTCATCCTTATATAATTAGCATAGGAAATGGCAATCATGAGTCTTGGCAAAAGGACATCTTAACACATCTTTGGTGGCTTTCTTTTATCCCTTATATATATGGAATCGTCTGTCAACTAGACACGAGAGGGGTAAGCATGCTTGGAGGATCACTAATAACCATATTATAGGATAATTTTGTATAGCATTTAATCTCATTTTGGTCGTAATGTTATGTGTACTTTCTCTCACCTTGAGTTTCCTCATATACTTCTTGGATAACACCAACATACTAAGGTGGTTGAATCAGTGTACCATCAAATGTCAAATTTAAGTACTTCATGACATCTCATCTCAATTATTAGGAGCATTAATATAATCATCCAAAGAGAAAATAATGAATGCAACAACCACAAAAGGGTACCACACCATGTTTTTACATGAGAACCCTAAGAAGGAAAAATAATAGTAATCAAGTTGCTTAGATCTAGTACTCAAATGTATCATCACAAACAAACATGTTCATTATAATAATTTTTGAAGGAACAAACCTTCAAAATACACCAATCCCTTTGTCAATACAACTTTGATGGGAACCTACTCAAAGGAGAAAATAATTCCCTAATCTGAGCTCAAAGTCAACACTAGAAATACATTCTCCTCAAAAAAATCATGAAAAAATAACCTCAAAACTTATTAAACAATAGATAATTGGCATCCACTATCTAATATAATAATAATAATATCACTGAAAATATTTACAATTCCAGGTTTTTTCATTTTGACAATCTCCAATCTCTAATCATTTCCCTATTACATACACTAATTTAGGTGTGAAGATAAGATCACAAATTACATAGAAAAGTCATAGATTGAGTTACCTTGTCATTAGTGACCTCTAATGAGCATGCAAACTAAAGTTTACTACTACTAAAAACTGCATGCTCTTTTCTCCTTCTACCCGTGTTTTAGCTTTTTTCCTTCCAAGAGTTAGAAGAGTCGCCCACTTCAAAGATGGACTCTTTAAAAATTTCAACCCTAACTATTTATAGGTATAAAATTCCTAAAAATAATCTACATATTATTGGAGATGAGAGCTAGATTGAACACAATCAATATCGCCATCATCATTTTAATCCCAATGAGACCAAGAGAGCTTAGAATTAGATTTCCCCTTCTTCAGGTGTTTCCTATTTTCAATGTGGATGCAAGAATCTTCATCAAAATGAGCATTCTAATGATCAATTAACATATCCAAGTAATGAACATGTACATCTTGAGCATACTAAATTTTTCTCTTGGCCTAGGAGGGCTTTAGAGGGATAGAGAATGACTTGCCAAGTTAGCCCAAGTAAGTTACTAGAAGAGAGTATTTCCAACATCTCAGGATCCTTGTAAAATTTACTTGGAGTTGGAGATATTCCTTGGTATTGAATAAATATAACATGTTTCTTTATTTTTTATTTGTTCTATGGAAATTCTAGAATAGCTTTTAAGGACCATCCTCCATTGTATGGCTTAATGAATAGAAGAGAAACCAAAAAGGATGGTATCATCAAAAAATTGTTGGTGGAAAATAAGCGGATTGATAATGTCAGTAGTATCCCTAGTAGCTTATGATGAGAAATGAGTCTACCAAGGTTTCTTCTAAGAACCTTCAGAGCCAAAATAAATAAATATGAGGATAAGGGATCACCCTAATGAAGACCCATTTAATAATATCATAGACATTAAAGATATCTAATTTATTATTATTATTATTAGACCCAAACTTATGAAGAGTAATGAATAGAAAATTCCATGAGGTGCAATCATAGGCATTAGAGATATCTAATTTAAGTACCATTTTAGTTTAAATCGATCAGATTTCCACAATCCATTGAGTTTATAGTAAGATTTCTGGTTTTTGATTGTGTGTGTTTTTAAGCATCAACGTTTCGGATCACACTCCGTGATCCATCATCAGGATGAGAGAACAATAAGGAGAAAATAATAAGCAACAGACTCAGCCTCACTCAAAGGATAAAAAGGAAGGGCTGG
>MU223292.1:120287-146393 GCA_018584345.1 Thuja plicata
CTGGATGTCAATATGCTTGGTCCTTTGATGATGGATTGGGATACATGAGATTTGAGTAGCACATTGATTATCTCAAAATATGATTGATGGTTGTTTAGATTGAATACCAAACTCAATGAGAAAATTCAGAAACCAAATAGCCTTTGTTTTGGTACTCGGCTTCAATAGAAGATAGACCGATAACAAATTTCTTCTTGCTCTCTAACAAACAAGTCTTGAACCAAGTGAGAAGCTATAAGTTGAAGTTGTGAACTTATAGCTTCGCACTTGGTTCAAGACTTGTTTGTTAGAGAGCAAGAAGCAATTTGTTATTGGTCCATCTTCTATTGAAGCCGAGTACCAAAACTGAGGCTATTTGGCTTCAAAATTTGTTTTTCTTTTAAATTCAATTTTCATCAAACTTTTGACATTCATTGGTCAAAACAGAAAGAGTTTGGTCAAAATGTTTTGACAATTATGTGTCGAAAGCTTGCATCATGGGTTTGGCATCCAGGTTGAAACATAAAGAGTTTGGTCAAAATATTTCGACCATTCTATGTTGAAAGATTGCATCGTGGGATTGGCATCTTGGTCAAAATATAAAGATTTGGGTCAAAATGTTTTGACCATTCTGTGTCAAAAGCTTGTGTCGTGGGTTTGGCATCTTGGTCAAAACTTTTCAAACATTTCGATTAGATTTGGTCGAAACTTTTCAGACATTTCGACGATGGTTGGTCAAAGTTTCGACAAATAATGTGGGAATTTGAATATGCTAATTTTGACAAATTTTGTATCAAAATTTTGATGTTAACAGGAATGTGTTGAAATTTTGACGAGAAAAATATCGACAAATCAATTTGTGGGTCTTTCGACCAATCTGCGTAGATAATTCGACCAATTTTTGTCGAAAATAGGGGCCAATTTTACTAGTGATTGTTGTAAAGTTTGTAATGACTAACTGTTATCATCCATTTATTAATCGATTTTTAATTTTAATCCAACATTTTTTGGGGTGGTGACTCTGAATTCTTGTGCAGCCCAGTAGCATTGATTTACATGTAAAATTTCAGAGATTTGTAGTATATTGTTTGTAGATTTGAAGCCTTTGTCATTTTGTTTTGGAAAGGGAGGATAAAATATCAGTAGGTTGTTTGAGTATGTTTACTTCTACTAGGTGTGAAAGATTATTTCAGCAGCAACAAAAAAGGTATTCTACTTCTCCTGTGTTTTTCTTTCATGAGGATTGAGTGATTTAAATGGATTTCCTCTATTAATTATTTTCAGCACTAGGGAAGAGGTGTATTCATAATTAATGTGATGTCAAATTTTTTCCATCTAAAGTTCAGACCAACAAGGGCCTTTCAAATCCTTTCATACCAAGAGGTATGAGCCATTGTGTTTTGATGCCATTAAATATTTCCCACATAATGTGCGTCATGACATCAGAAATGTTTTGCCTAAATTTTGTGGAGATCAAGTTGTTTTAGCAAGTCATCATGTTCAAATGTTCATTGATTTATTGGGTGACTTTGAAATAAAGTATGAAGATGTATACTTGAATTTGTTTGTTCAAACTTTGAAAGATAATGCTAGGGACTGGTTTTATTTTTTACCAGCATGTTCAATTTCTTCTTGGGATGAATTACGTGTTGCCTTTATGCAAAAATTTGGCAAGAGAATGAATTTGAGCGATGTATTTATTGATTGGCTGAATCTTAAGATTGAACAAGATGAATTACTTCTTGATTTTAATATCAGATTTGCAAGAGCTTTACATGAAATACCTGAAAGTAATAGACCTCAAGACCATGTGTGTAATGTGGTTTACTTTGATGCATTTGAAAATAAGATGAGTTATAGACCTCAAGACCATGTGTGTGTTGTGGTTTACTTTGATGCATTTGAAAATAAGATGAGTTATAGGTTGAGAGACAAGGAACCTAAGACTTTGCATCAGGCTTTTAGGACAAGAATAGAGATTGAAAACAATGCCAAATATGGATTGACAAAAAACCATTTCTCTAGAGGGATTTTCTAGAAAAAAACATTTGAGAATGGACAACAGTGTTATGAAAAATTTGCAGCATCAAATAGGTGTATTGATACCTCTGCTTTAGTTTCTAATCAGGTCTTGAATTCATATTTGAATAGATGTATGGTGAATGATTCTTTGTTTCATATAGAGGAAACTTCTAATGATGATAGCAAAACATGTGCCCAAGGAATGGTAGCAACAAATGATGTTTCAAATAGTTATGATGTTTACCTTAAAAAGTTGTATTAGAAATACCCTCTCATTTTGATCCTATATGCAATGATACTAACATTGTTTTGAATGGTGAAGAGGATGTATGTGTTATACACTCTTATGAAGATCAAGAGGATGGTGAAACCTATGTTTCACAAGAGAATGATATGTTGGAAGATGTCAATTTCTTATTGTTATATGAGCCCAGTGTAGCATGGGAAGATAAGAGAATTAATGGAAGTGAATGCAAATCAGAATGTGAAGATAAGAGTATCTTTACCAATTCTAAAAATAATCTTTTACATCAGCGTTATATAAATGAGTTTGATATTAAGAGCTTTGAAGTGGATTTGGTGTCAAAACTTATGGAAAGAGGGATAATAAATGATGGTATTCCTTATGAGATGGAGTATGATACTATATTGCAACTTTATCATGATATTATCAATCAAAATCAAAATGAAGATCAATTAGTTGAGTCTTTTCACTCAAAGGGTAAAATGCCAGATGAGTGTGTTGTTTAAATCCCTTCATTTAATGATGATTAGCTTCAGCATATGAAGTGTTTGTGTATTGAAAATCCTACACATGATGAGAAAATTGAGGACGATTGGTGTCTTTCCCCATCTCCTCCAGTTGAAGAAGGTAGTATGAATTTTTCATCCACTTCTTTGCCTAATGATAGAGGTTTTGAATCTACTTATATTGATATCTCTGATTTTGAATGATATGTTTAAAGTGATTATGATATGAGGGGTAGTAATATCATCAAAGTTTTTACTAATGATGTATTTGATGAGGACATTGATACAGATCATCCATCTCTTTGTTACCATGTTCATATAGGAGAAAAACACAGTGTTGTTATCCATTGTTTAAGGAATGCATTGAGTTTTAAGATTTTTCTTAGTCTTATTTTGATGTTGAAAATGTGTCAATATTGAGTAAGAAATCAGAATGTATCTCTTCCTAGGATAAAAAAAATTGTGAGTTTTAATTCACATTTGATGGGTTCATTGTTCCATATAGTGATCAGGACTATGATGTTGATTAGCTGGCTCCTTGTGACCTTATGGGTAATTTGCAAGTGGAAGAGGTATCCAATCCATGTTTTGAGGAATATGCTGATATGTCTTTCCATTGTGAAGTTTTTCCAGATTTTGGTATCCATGGTTTATGTGAGTATGAGTCATTTATCTTCTTTATGGATCAGCCGACTAATGAAGGGGTAATGCAAGTGGAGTTTGATGTTTCCTATGGTGATGTATTTCCTCATTGTCATGGTTCATATTTTATGATATTTGCTGATGTGAAGAATGAGTTTCATACTTTTGGTTATGTTGAATTTGATGAAAGAAATTCTAAAGGAATGAAAGGAATTCTAGATAAGGTATTCTTCATTTTTATGATTCCTTGTGAGTTTGAACAGCAGTTGTACAAATACTTTTTCATTTTGATATTTGTATGCCAAGAAGAAAATCAGATTTTTGATAGAGGCAAGTGTTGATTTCAGTTGTGAAAATATTTGAGGCTTTTTTTAAATAATGTACATGTTGTATAGTTTCTTTCCCTTTAGTTTTGTGGTGTGTTTTCTTTCAATAAAGGGTTTCTGGAGGTATAAGAGAAAGGATAAATAAGAGATAAGTTATAAGAGATAAGGAAGTTTGATTTATTTTTGTGAATCGTCTGCTTCTACCATGAGATTAAAAAGTTATAAGCATGCCCATATGGGGAACACATCCCCATTTGCAGCCACTATTGGGACTCAAAAATGCAACAAGGTTTGAGTACCTTGTTAATCTTTTGCATTTTGACCCCCTATAAGTGCTTTTGGAGCCTATTTGCCTAGATGGAATTTTGAAGATTACCATGCATGTCAGGTGTTCATAAATATTTTTTTGGAATATGAAGACATCCCAGGTTGTCAGATTCAAGTTTTGAGTTGTTTTGTGATGTCTTCTTTTGAGCACTTGTCCATTCTGCATTTGTTGCTTTAGGTGTCATTTTGCTATAACAGACATTGTTTGCATATGAATAACTTGCATCCTTTTGTGTTTCATGGGTCGCCATTAAAGAAATATTTATCATGTATATCAAAGAGCCTATATTTCAAATCCTAAGTAATTTTGAATCCATTTGATAAGTTTTTGGATTCCCCAAAGTTGGTCCTGTTGAACTGTCTAGTTTTTCTGATTTGCCCAGAATTATGAAATAACCTACTTTGAGGTCTCCCAAGTTGTATCCAGTTGAATTCCCTACAAAGTTGAGTTTTACCCTATGTTGAAAACATGAAAGTGTACCTATCTGAAGATTTTAATCCCTTGATCAATCCAGTTAACCACTTTGCTCGCTTGATTCCAAATCCAAATTCAGCATATTTACTGAGTTTTAAATTCAGAAAAGTTGTAAGGTGCTGACTTTGTAGATTGATTCTTATTGATCAGTTCATCATGAGAGAAAGTTACTTGAAGTTATGAATTCCTAGTGTAAAAATGAATCAAGTTCCAGAGGTTCAGAGTCTAAGGTTCTCTTTTGATTGTTTTATGAAATCAAAACTAAAAGTGTTTATGCAGATTTCCAATGCTAGACAGAATTAATTATCTAGAGTTGTTTTCAGAAAGTTATATATTATTGTCAAGCAGTTCTTTTGAGGTACTATTTGTGGATATTCTCTCCTTCCATATAAGTGTACTTCATAGACCGGTGGTTGAGTTTCAAGACATGATTTGATAACTATGCAGAAGTGATTATGAGGCTAGTTTTCATGTATTTTAACAAGTGCATTTGCAGATTTAATAAAGTGGTACACTTAGGAGATTAAAATATCTCACCTCAGGGAGTACCATGGAGATATGTTTTTTCAGGGTGTTAGTAAGCATTAAGGACTTCATATCTGGTGGATTTGAGAGCTCTGAGTGGTCGTCTAGTTAGTTTTTAAAGCCAACTTCAAAGGCCAGATATTGTTATTGAGTTCAATTTGCAAGATTATAATAAGTTGGTTCCCAGTTCAATGCTTCTTGGTCCAATTTATTAATGGGCTACATGTTGGTAAATTGAAGGTGGACGAAGTGTTTGAAATACCCTTTGTAGAGACATTTTTAAACTTAGTTGGAAGCAAGGGACAAGCATGGGATGTTTTGAAATTTGAGAATGTCACATACTTATCCCTTAATGAATGCATTTTAAAAGTTGTAAGGCTACCTTCTGCAAGTATCAAAATACACAAGTATTCACATAAAGAGAAGCTTAGAGGAAGGAATCTCTACATGTAACCCATTTCTTCTTCATGGTGTGAGTTGACATGCATTAGGAAGGAGGAATGAAAGGCCAGTGCATGTATTTGTGGAGTTTGTTTTTGTTAAAATTTCCTTGGAGATGTTGATTTGTATGTACCAAGGTGAATGCAATTGCCAAGTGTACTAAACCACAACAATAACAGGAATTCTGCGCTGAATGAAGAGGTGCTTACATTGCATATGGAGGAAATTTTAAATCTTTCAAAACAACACTACAAAATCAATGGAGATTGTGCAGCATAGGAAGGAAACTAGTGGTGTCTACGATGCATCTCATAATATGTCTGCGCAATGTATAAACAAAGTCCACAGAACATATAAAAAAAGGCCCGTGCTAATTTTGGGGCAGTCTATGTAGAATAAGGTAGAGGTGCAGGTGTCCACTCTAGTAAAACCATGAATGTCTGTGTTGAAATCCAAGGCGTGGACTGCACAAAGGAAACAAGGTGCTGCGTAGAAGCACTTAAGAGTGACTGTGCAACATACATGCATGGTCTGTGTTGAATAAAGTGGTGGCTATGTAGGAAAACATACAGGAGTGAAGAGGCTCGCATGGAACAAAAGCATGATGGATTTAATCATTTCCATTCAATGCAATTTGGCAGGTTGAAACCCATTATAATCAATGAAATTAAAACAAAGTCATGTGCATACATTTGAAAGAGGAACCTCCAGTGCATTAACAAAGATTGGAGGTCTGCACAGACTTAGAAGTTAAAAAAATAAAGCAAAGGCCAATATCCCACATTCACCAGGGAGTGGGATTTTTAATGTTTAAATCCAAAAGCACTTGTATTATGTTATAAGTAAAGAATCCAAGAGGCATATGGTGGGCCCCTTGGTTGGATGAGTTAGTGCATAGTGGGCCACATTATTTTGAAGGAAAAAAGGTAAAGTGATTTAAAACCCAAAGAGATTTAACCCCACATTAACCTAGCTGAGAAAATTCAAAATATTTATAAGAAAGAATCCAAATACATTGAAATGTAAATTAGAGAAGGAGTCTCTCTTCACTCATGCACGTACAGGCAACAGTTGCATTGGGAAGCATGCCCAAATGATAGAAAGGAAATTTTGTAGACAGATGGTGTCAATGATGATGAGGCTAATGTGACATGTGGCAGGCAGTCATGCAATCACAAAGAAATAACCATTAGAGCAGATAACCACCAAGACTTGGAGACTAACCACTAGTCACGAGGTTGCTGAAGGATCACAGTTAACCGCTAGACAGTCCAAGATCACGTGACTATGCAGTTGCACAGTCGTCAGAGATAGCCGCAGTTAAGAGATAACCATTGAGATTCAACAACTAATTATTTTCACATAGTTGCGAGATAAAAGATGCTAAGTGCCTAACATCATGAGATTTATCCCCAGCCATCTGATCAAGATGGAGATCAAGGGTCTGTGTGAAGTCTCTGATGTTAACCATGGTTAGTGAAATGTTTCAGAGACTTGGAGACTTCATTGTTCAAAGCTAACTGCAGTCAAGGTGCAGTCAAAGTATGGTTAAATTAAGTCTTATAGAGATTAGGAGACTAAGACTAGTCTCCAAGTCTCCAAACAAATCCATAGCCAAGGAAAACATTCAAAGATTAGGAGACTAAGGCTTGTCTCCAAGACTCCAAATCTAATCATAGTTACAGAAACTTCTCAGAGACTCAGAGACATTGAGAAAATGATAACCATGGTTAGAGAGTGGTTAAGAGTAGGATTAAGTCTAATTTTATTCAGAGACTTAGAGACTGAGGCTTGTCTCCAAGTCTCTAAAAGAAATGATGGTCAAGGAAATTTCTCAGAGATCTAGAGACTAAGTAGTCTCCAAGTCTCTAAGTGAATCGGGGTTAAGGGAGGATTTCCAAGGCGAGTTTAGAGAATCAAATCAGAAAATGACAAGTGTCAAAATCTCATGCATTCTAGGAATAAAATGCATGAAAGGAGAATATCAAAGGAAGGAATGTGCACATGATTAAATTTCAAAATAGAATTAAAAGGTAAAGTCTGTGCATGAAAATTAAAAGGAAACTAAGAGTAAAATTGCATAGAAAAATATTAAATGCAAAGATTGAAATAAAGTGTAAGATTGACACATTAAAACAACATGGTCTTTTCCTATAGTCAAATGAAATATTTTTATTTGAAAGTGGAAATGTGCTTTCATAGAGAGATTTTTCTCAGAGGGGGAGATCAGATTTTGAAGAGGACTGTAATAAAAATTGTTTAGAGAAATGATTACAGGCAGGAAGCAGTTGAAACAAGAAGAGATCAGATTTTCATGAGGAAGAAGATATTTTCTTGGAGCAGAAGGACAGGTTTCAGTGACTGAATTTGTTTTCCCCATTCTCCTATATTTGGCTTTTTCTCCATTATAACAAGGATGTTGAATTTTACACTACTGGGTAGTATTATCGCTTTCAAGTCTTTTTTTCTGAGTACTTTGTCTTAAAATGTACATAATCAGATGATTTTTCAATAAAGAACAATGGAATCCCTATACATTATTTGTCAATGTCTTTTTATGTCTTGTTTTAATTCTTGTGTGTTAATTTGTAAGGAACTTTAATACACTAGTTACAAGGTAGTTGTGAGCTTGTTTCTGAGTTTCTTTCAAGGAGAGATTAATTCTTAGAGGAAAAATATGAGGGTTTAAGATTTTCATAGGAATTTGATGTCGGTGTATTGGATTGAAAAGAGTGATTTGTAAGGAACTTTGCTTGGTTTTTGTGTGTTTAGAGTTGGATGGTATTCTGGAGATGTGTATTCATTTGACTCTGTTGCCCAATAAATAAGGCACTGATCCTTGCTTGTATTGCAATTTTCATCATCAATCCATTAAATCAATTCACCTTTTACTTTCTATTGAAGAGCATATATGTCATGTCTCATGTTGCAGAATACAAGCTCTTTTGGTGATTCTTTAAAGAAATGAATCCATAAGCTAGCCTGTCTGAGCTTAGAGATCGGAGAGAATAAGGATTTAATCCTTATTGTAACCTTCACCATTTCCCTAGTTCTTAGAATACTTATGCAGGTGGGATCCTGTATAAGAATGGTTGAGTCTTGGATTCCCAGTTCATACACATCTAAGAACTATTCATGGTCGCATCTACATAATGGGGTTTAGCTAGAGAGTGCTTATGTATGCAAAAATTTGTTATGTTTTAGGTGCACCCTCTTGAGCGTGTCGAGCTCAAAGTAGAAGGAGGATCAATTCCTCATCAATTATCCTTTTCTTGCCCCTCAGTTTGTACGAAGTAGATTCATGTTAGTTGGACGAAGATCCCCAAGTCTAGTTTGCATTTTCTCTTTTAGAACATAGGGATACATGAAAAATGCTAACAAATTGGTGACTTACTAGGGAGAAATGGATTGTTGTAAAGGTTGTAATGAATAACTATTATCATCCATTTATTGATCATTTTTGAATTTTAATCCCACATTTTTGTGGGTGATGACTCTGAATTCTTGTGCATCCCAGTAGCATTGATTTACATGTAAAATTTTAGAGATTTGTAGTATATCGTTTGCAGATTTGAAGCCTTTGTCAGTTTGTTTTGGCAAGGGAGGATAAAATATCAGTAGGTTGTTTGAGTATGTTTAATTCTGCTAGTCGTGAAAGATTATTTCAGCAAAAACAATAAAGGTATTCTACTTCTCATGTGTTTTTCTTTCATGAGTATTGAGTGATTTAAATGGATTGCCTCTATTAATTATTTTCAGCACTAGGGAAGAGGTGTATTCAGAATTAATGTGATGTCAACTTTTTTTCCATCTAAAGTTCAGACCAGCAAGGGCCTTTTGAAATCCTTTCATACCAAGAGGTATGAGCCATTATGTTTTGATGGCATTAAATATTTCCCACATGATGTGCCTCATGAAATCAGAAATGTTTTGCCTAAATTTTTTGGAGATCAAGTTGTTTCAGCAATTCATCATGTTCAAATGTTCATTGATTTATTGGGTGACTTTGAAATAAAGTATGAAGATGTATACATGAATTTGTTTGTTCAAACTTTGAAATATAATGCTAGCGACTAGTTTTCCTTTTTTACCAGCATGTTCAATTTCTTCTTGGGATGAATTACATGTAGCCTTTATGCAACAATTTGGTGAGAGAATGAATTTGAGCGATGTATTTACTAATTGGTTGAATCTTAAGATTAAACAAGATGAATTAGTTCCTGATTTTAATATCATATTTGCAAGAGCTTTACATAAAATACCTGAAAGTAATAGACCTCAAGACCATGTGTGTGTTGTAGTTTACTTTGATGCATTTGAAAATAAGATGAGTTATAGGTTGATAGACAAGGAACCTAAGACTTTGCATTAGGCTTTTAGGATAGCAATAGAGATTGAAAACAATGCCAAATACAGACTGACCAAAAACCATTTCTCTAGAGAGATTTTCTGGAAAAATACATTTGAAAATGGACAAGAGTATTATGAAAAATTTGCAGCACCAAATAGGTGTATTGATACCTCTGCTTTAGTTTCTAGTCAGGTCTTGAATTCATATTTGAATAGATGTATGGTGAATGATTCTTTGTTTCATATGGAGGAAACTTCTAATGATGATAGCAAAACACGTGCCTAAGGAATGGTAGTAAAAAATGATGTTTCACATACTTATGATGTTGACTTTCTCAATAAATGTTTTCCTTACAAAGTTTTATTAGAAATTCCCTCTCATTTTGATCCTATATGCAATGATACTAACAATGTTTTGAATGTTGAAGAGGATGTATGTGTTATACACTCTTATGAGGATCAAGAGGATGGTGAAACCTATGTTTCCCAAGAGAATGATATGTTGGAAGATGTCAATTTATTATTGTTATATGAGCCTAGTGTAGCATGGGAAGATAAGAGAATTCATGGAAGTGAATGAAAATCAGCATCTGAAGGTAAGAGTATCTTCACCAATTCTGAAAATAATCCTTTACATCAGCGTGATGTAAATGAGTTTGATATTAAGAGCTTTGAAGTGGATTTGGTGTCAAAACTTACGGAAAGAGGGATAATAAATGATGGTCTTCCTTATGAGATGGAGTATGATACTATATTGCAACTTTATCATGATATTATGAATGAAAATTAGAATGAAGATCAATTAGTTGAGTCTTTTCACTCAAAGGGTAAAATGCCAGATGAGTGTGTTGTTGAAATCCCTTCATTTAATGTTGATCAGTTTCAGCATATGAATTGTTTGTGTATTGAAAATCCTAGACGTGATGAGAAAATTGAGGATGATTGGTGTCTTTCCCCATCTCCTCCAGTTGAAGAAGGTAGTATGAATTTGTCATCCACTTCTTTTCCTAATGATAGAGATTTTGAATCTACTTATATTGATATCTTTGATTTTGAATCATATGCTGAAAATGATTATGACAGTAGGGGTAGTAATGCTATCAAAGTTTTTACTTCTGATGTATTTGATGAGGACATTGATACGTATCAGCCATCTCTATGTTACCATGTTCATATAGAAGAAAAACATGGTGTTTTTAATCCATTATTTGAGGAATGCATTGAGTTTTCAGATTTGACTTATTCTGACTTTGATGTTGAAAATGTGTCAATATTGAGTAAGAAATCAGAATGTATCTCTTCCTGAGATAAAAAAGATTGTGAGTTTGAATTCACATTTGATGGGTTCATTATTCCTTATAGTGAGTAGAACTATGATGTTGATCAGCTGTCTCCTTGTGACCTTATGGGTAATTTGTAAGTGGAAGAGGTTTCCAATCCGTGTTTTGAGGAATATGCTGATATGTCTTTCCATTGTGAAGTTTTTCCAGATTTTGGTATCCATGGTTTATGTGAGTATGAGTCATTTATCTTCTTTATGGATGAGCCAGCTAATGAGGGGGTAATGCAAGTGGAGTTTGATGTTTCCTATGGTGATGCATTTCCTCATTGTCATGGTTCATATTTTCTGATATTTGCTAATGTGAAGAATGAGTTTCATAATTTTGGTTATGTTGAATCTGATGGAAGAACTTCTAAAGGCATGAAAGGATTTGAAAATAAGGTATTCTTCATTTTTATGATTCCTTGTGAGTTTGAACAGCAGTTGTACAAGTACTTTTTCATTTTGATATTTGTATGCCAAGAAGAAAATCAGATTTTTAATAGAGGCAAGTGTTGATTTCAGTCGTGAAAAGATTTGAGGCTTTTTGTAAATTATGTACATGTTGTATAGTCTCTTTTCCTTCAGTTGTGTGGTGTGTTTTATTTCAATAAAGGGTTTCCAGAGGTATAAGATAAAGGATAAATAAGAGAGAAGTTATAATAGATAAGGAAGTCTAATTTATTTTTCTGAATCGTCTGCTTCTAACATGAGATTCTAAAGTTCTCTACATGCCCACATGGGGAACACGTCCCAATTTGTAGCCACTTTTGGGACTCAAAAATGCAACAAGGTTTGAGTACCTTGTTAATCTTTTGCATTTTGACCCCCTATAAGTGCTTTTGGAGCCTATTTTCCCAGATGGAATTTTGAAGATTACCACGCATGTCAGGTGTTCATCAATCTTGTTTTGGAATATGAAGACATCCCAGGTTGTCAGATTCAATTTTTGAGTTGTTTTGTGATGTCTTTTTTTGAGCACTTGTCCATTCTGCATTTGCTACTTTAGGTGTCATTTTTCTATAATAGACATTATTTGCATACTAATAACTTGCGTCCTTTTGTGTTTCATGGGTCACCATTCAGGGAATATTTAGCATGTATATCAAAGAGCCTATATTTAAAATCCTAAGTCATGTTGAATCCATTTGATAAGTTTTTGGATTCCCCAAAGTTGGTCCTGTTGAACTGTCTAGTTTTTATGATTTGCCCAGATTTATCAAATAGCCTACTTTGAGGTCTCCCAAGTCGTATCCAATTGAATTCCCTACAAAGTTGAGTTTTCCCCTGTGTTGAAAATATGAAAGTGTACCTATCTGAAGATTTTAATCCCTTGATCAATCCAGTTAACCACTTTGCTTGCTTGATTCCAAATCCAAATTCTGCATATTTACTGAGTTTTAAATTAAGAAAAGTTGTAAGGTCCTGACTTTGCAGATTGATGCTAATCTATCAATTCATCATGAGAGAAAGTTACTTAAAGTTCTAAATTTCTAGTGTGAAAATGAATCAAGTTCCAGAGGTTCAGAGTCTAAGGTTCTCTTTTGATTGGTTTATGAAATCAAAACTAAAAGTGTTAATACAGATTTCCAATGCTAGACATAATTAATTCTCTAGAGTTTTTTTTTCAGAAAGTTATATGTTTTTGTCAAGTAGTTTTTTTGAGGTACTAGTTGTGGATATTCTCTCCTTCCATATAAGTGTACTTCATAGACCGGTGGTTGAGTCTCAAGACGTGATTTGATAACTATGCAAAATTGATTTTGAGGCTAGTTTTCATGCATTTTAACAAGTGCATTTGCAGATTTGAGAAAGTGGTCAAGTTAGGAGATTAAAATATCTCACCTCGGGGAGTGTCATGGAGGTATGTTTTTTTAGGGTGTTAGTAAGCATGAAGGACTTCATATTTTCTAGATTTGAGAGCTCTAAGCGGTCGTCTAGTTAGTTTTTAAAGCTGGCTTTAGAGGCTAGATATTGTTATTCAATTCAATTTGCAAGATTATAATAAGTTGGTTCCATGTTCAATGCTTCTTGGTCCAATTTTTTAATGGGCTACATGTTGGTAAATTGAAGATGGATGAAGTGTTTGAAGTCCCCTTTGTAGAGACATGTTTAAACTTAGCTGGAAGCAAAGGACTAGCATGGGATGTTTTGAAATTTGAGAGCATCAAGTACTCATTGCTTGATGAATGCATTTTGGCAAGTCAACATTGCCTAACCAAACAAATTTTAGGAAGGATTAAAATGGCTTACCAGGCCTAGTATGCACTTATATTGAATGTATGCACTCATGATTGTTAAAATCAGCAAGGCTATCTTCTGCAAGTATCAAAATACACAAGTGTTCACATAAAGAGAAGCTCAGAGGAAGGAGTCTCTTCATGTAACCCATTTTTTTCTTCATGGTGTGAGTTTACATGGATCAAGAAGGAGGAATGAAACGCCAGCGCATGTATTTGTGGATTTTGTTTTTGTTAAAACTTACTTGCAAATGCTTATTGGTATGTACCAAGGTGAATGCAATTGCCAAGTGCTTTAAACTACAACAATAATAGAAATGTTGCACCGAATGAAAATGTGCTTACACTGCATATGGAGGATGCTTTAAAACTTTCAACAATGCAATGCAAATTCAATGGATATTGTGCAGCGTAGGAAGGAAACCAGTGATGTCTACACTGCATGTCATAAGATATCTGCGCAATTTATAAACAAAGTCCATGCAACCTATAACAAAGGCGCACACTGATTTTGTGGCATTCTATGTAGAACAATGTCGAGGTGCAGGTGTCCACGCTGGTAAAACCATGAATTTCTATGTTGAAATCCAAGGGGTGGACTAGGCAAAGGAAACAAGGTGCTGCATAGAAGCACTTAAGAGTGACTACACAACATACATGCATAGTTTGTGTTGAATAATGTGGTGGTTGCACAAGAAAACATGTAGGAGTGAAGGAGGCCCACGTGGAACAAAAGCATGATGGATTTAATCATTTCCATTCAATGCAATTTGGCAAGTTGAGACCCAGTATAATCTATGAAATGAAAACAAAGTCTTGCACGTACATTTGAAAGAGGAACCTCCAGTGCATTAACAAATATTGAAGGTCTGCACAGGCTTAGAAGGTTTAAAAAAAGAAAATGCCATTATCCCACATTCACCAGGGAGTGAGACTTTTAATGTTTAAATGCAAAACCACTTGTATTATGTAATAAGTAAAGAATCGAGGATTCATATGGTAGGCCCCTTGGTTGGATGAGTTAGTGTGCGGTGGGCCCAATTATTTTAAAGGCAAAAAGGAAAAGTGCTTTAAAACCCAAAGGGATTTAATCCCACATTGACCCAGTTGAGGAAATTTGAAATGTTTATAAGAAAGAATCCAAATACATTAAAATGTGAAGCAAAGTAGGAGGCTCTCTTCATGTGCATGTGTGTAAGTGACATATGCATTGGGAAGTGTTCCTAGATTACAGAAAGGAAATTTTGTAGACAGGTGGCACCGAGGATGACAAGGTGATGGGACACATGGAAAATAGTCATGCAGTCATGAAGAGATAACTGTCAGAGTAGATAACCGCTGAGACTTGGAGACTAACTACCAGTCGCAACTTCACTAAAGGAAAATAGTTAACTGCTAGATAGCTTGAGTTCATGTGACTGTGCAGTCGCGCAGTGGCGAGAGATAACTGTGGTTAAGAGATAAATCCCAAGATTCGGTGACTAACTTTAGTCGTGTAGTCGCGAGATAAAGATGCTAAGTGCCTAACATCGTGAGATTTAGCCCCAGCCATCTAATCAAGATGCAGATCAAGGGTCTGCATGAAGTCTCTGATGTTAACCATGGTTAGTGAAATATTTTTGAGACTTGGAGACTTCATTGTTTAGAGCTACCTATAGTCAAGGTGTGGTCAAAGCATAGTTAAGTTAAGTCTTATAGAGATTAGGAGATTAAGGCTAGTCTCCAAGTCTCCAAACAAATCCATAACGAAGGAAAGCATTCAGAGATTAGGAGAGTAAGGCTTGTCTCCAAGTCTCCAAATCTAATCATAGTTAAAGAAACTTCTCAGAGACTTAGAGACATTGAGCAAAAGATAATTGTGGTCAGAGTGTGTTTAAGAGTAGGATTAAGTCTAAGTCTATTCAGAGAATTAGAGACCGAGGCTTCTCTCCATGTCTCTAAAAGAAACCATGGTCAAGGAAATTTCTTAGAGATCTAGTGACTAAGTAGTCTCCAAGTCTCTAAGTGAACCAAGGTTAAAGGAGGAGTTCCAAGGCCAGTTTAGAGCAGCGAATCAGAAAGTGACAAGTGTCAAAATCTGGTACATTCTTGGCATAAAATGCATGAAAGGATAATTTTAAAGGAAGGAGTGTGCACAGGATTAAATTTCAAAAGGGAATTAGAAGGTAAATTCTCTGCATGAAAATTAAAAGAGAAATATGAGTAAAATTGTATAGAAAAGTATTAAATTCAAAGATTGAAATAAAGTGCAAGATTGAAACATTAAAATAGCATGGTCTTTTCCTATAGTCAAATGAAATATTTTTATTTCAAACTGGAAATGTGCTTTCATGGATAGATTTTTCTCAGAGCAGGAAATCAGATTTTGAAGAGGATTGTAACAAAAATTGGTTAGAGAAATGATTTCAAGAAGGAAGCAATTGAAACAAGAAGCAATCAGACTGTCATGAGGAAGAAGATATTTTCTTGGAGGAGAAGGACAAGTGTTCATGACTAAATTTGTTTTACCCATTCTCCTATATCTGGCTTTTCCTCCATTATAACAAGGATGTTGAATTTTACACTGTTGGGCAATATTCTAGCTTTCGAGTCTTTTTTTTTGAGTACTTTGTCTTAAAATGTACATAATCAGATGTTTTTTCAATAAATAACAATGGAATCCTTGTGCATTATTTTTTGATGTCTTTGTATTTCTTGTTTTAATTATTATGTGTTAATTTGTAAGGCACTTTAATACACTAGTTCTAAGGTAGTTGTGAGCTTGTTTCTAAGTTTCTTTCAAGGAGAGATTAATTTTTAGAGGCAAAATCTAAGGGTTTAAGATTGCATACAAATTTGATGACTGGGTATTGGATTAAGAAGAGTGATTTTTAAGGCACTTCACTTGGTTTTTGTGTGTTTAGAGTTGGATGGTTTTCTAGAGATATGTATTCATTTGACTCTGTTTCCCAATAGATAAGGCACTGGTCCTTGCTTGTCTTGCAGTTTTCATCATCAATCCATTAAATCAATTCACCTTTTACTTTTTGTTGAAGAGCATATATGTCATGTCTTATGTTGAAGAATACAAGCTCTTTTGGTGATTCTTTGAAGAAATGAATGCATAGGTTATCCTATCTAAGCTTAGAGCTCGAAGAGAAGGATTTAATCCTTATTGAAACCTTGACCATTTCCTTGGTTCGTAGAATACTTATGCAGGAAGGATCCTATATAAGACTGGCTGAGTCTTGGATTTCCAATTTATACACATCTAAGAACTATCCATGGTCACATCTGCATAATGGATTTTATCTAGAGAGTGCTTATGTATGTATAGATTTGTTATGTTTTAAGTGAACCCGCCTAAGCGTGTGGAGCTGGAAGTAGAAGGGTGATCAAATCCTCATCAATTAGCCTTTTTGTGCCCCTCAGTTTGTAGGAAGAAGTAGATTCATGTCAATTGGATGAAAATCCCCAAGTCTGGTTTGCATATTCTCTTTTAGAACTTAGGGATACAAGAAAAAATGCTAACAAAGTGTACTTCAACTCTTCACTCCTCCTTAGATGTCTCCAAGTGCAACTTCACCACATTGTCATCATAAGTGCTGCATGGGGTATATTCATCACTAAGACAACTACTTGTCCTCCAAATGTATCCATTAGAACAAGGCATCAAGGCTTTCCAGTCAAGTTCACAATTTACTATGGTTTTGGCCTAATAGGCCTAATTTCTCAGCTAGCCCTAAACATAGTATTTTTCCCAATTCTTTCTCAAAAGTTCCAAACAACCCCAAAAAATAACTTAACGTTAAGATACCCTTTTTCAAGACCTTGATTATTTTGGTGGTCTTAGGTTCCTAAGGAATCCGTATAGTGGATTCCTGAAATGTGGGGCTAATAGGGGTAATGGGGCTATTTTTATGCAGTCCTTTGATTTATACTTGGAAATATACCTAAATGGATTGACCGATGCCTAATATTACTAGTAAGTATCTGTAGGAACACTAATACTATGAAACCATGCTTGGTTCTATGCTTCCATTATTTCCCCTACAATTGCACATCAATTGTTCACTGCCATGCACCTAGCCGGGCACACTGAACTCACCTAGAGCATGATTTCAAAAATAGAAAGCTTTCTCTTCTGAGCTCCTCCTTCCACACAAAAAACCTTCAATAAATTCCCTACCATATTCCTCTGGGTTGTGATTATTTTCATGGTGGAGAACTATGGGGGAGGCATAAAACCAAAAAAAAATCTAAACTACACCAGTAACTGTGCTATCTACAAAAAAAATTTAAAATTTACTCTAATGAAGTCAAAACAAATACATTACTGAACAAAAAATACTTAGGAATACTTCTAATACATAGATCCAACACTAACTTTCACTATTAAATTCATAAAATCACACTTAAACTCAATGCAAGTCGACTATGTCTGAACACCAGAACCCTGAGCTTCTATTCACATTCAAAATTACATTACATCACTCTCTACCTCGGGAAATGAGATCCTAGATGTCTTAATATGCCTTACCCTTTATTCAAGGGCATTATGGAAACTACCCATAATGATGCTTAGAAAATAATCCAACTCTGTAGATGTTGTCATGCAACTTTAAAAAGTTGCAAAATGTTGTCAATCAACATTATGACAACTTTTACATCTTTTTGGAAAATTAATACTAATGACCTCAAATCAACCTAGAATGATGTAGAGACATCCTAGGAACCATATTAGCCATAATTATACCCTTTCCCAAGACTTAAAGGCTTTAAGACCCATTTTCCCATCTTTAGGCCTAATCTAACACTAATCACTATCAAAGCATTAAACATCTAGGTTGGATTGCACCTAGTATAATCAACATAGGAACCTACATGAAAGACCTTCTACGGTCAAAATTAAATAGTACTCACTTGGCTAAGGTCAGTACAAGCCAAAATTTAAACTAGCTTAGAGATTAGCCTAGGTGCTCCTGCACCATCCTCCCCGAATGGAAAGACTTTAATCCATCCTTGGAGTGAGTAAGTTGGAATCCACTTCCAACTTATTGAATTTCGTATACTTGAGCCAAGTGACCTGTGCATCCCCTTTTCCATGCCATTTAATAAAATTCTCATAATAAGTTCTATGTTTGGTCTTCTTGTAGGCCCTGGAGTCAAGTATCTTCTCTGACTTCTTAGGTGGTGTAGGGGTCAAGTTCAAGTCTTCTACCTCCTTTATGACCTCTGTAAGGATCTATTCTAGATCTAGAGGAGGACCCTCATAAAGGATCAGATATGCAACATTGAATATTGGAGACAAACCAATATTCTCACGTAGTTCAATCTTCTATGCATTGTTGCCATATTTGGCCAGAATGGTACATGGCCCTAATCTCCTCATCTGCAACTTATGTGGGACTCCCTTCTGTAGTATATCTTTGGTAAAATGGACCATAACCAGATCCCCTACCTAAAATTGAACATCCTTCTTCCTTTCATCCACCTTCTTCTTGATCTTTTCTATGTTCTTTGTTAGAGTCTTTCTCATTGCTTCACACACCTCTTTCATGGAGTGTACAAAGTCTTCAACATAACCACTACCCTTGGCTCCATCCTTTAGTTCTCTGAGTTCAAATATGCCTCTACAGTGTATTCCATAAACTATTTCAAAGGGAATCTTACTAGTAGTCATGTTTACAGTATCCTTATAGGCATATTTTGCTTGTCCTAAGAGTTGATTCCAAGTCTGACCATACTCCTTTGTAAGACACCTTAATAGGTTTCTAGGATTCTATTGACCACCTCTATTTTTTCCATCTATTTGAGGGTGATATGTAGACCCAAACAATATATTAGTGCCCAACTTTTGCCACAATGTTTTCCAAAAGTGACTCATAAACTTAGTATCTCTGTCAAAGACTATACTCAAAGGTAATACATGTATCCTCGCCACTTCCTTGAAGAATAAATGTGCTATGTGAAAAGAATCATGCATTGTATTGCATGGGACAAAATGCACCATTTTATTGAATCTATCTACAATAACATAGATGCTATCCATTCCCTATATGGTCTTTGGCAATCCCACAACAAAATCCATGCTCAAGCATTCCCATGGTCTACTAGGAATGGGAAGAGGTTGTTAAAGGCATACATTGGAAGATGTTCCCTTTTCTTTCTGACACACCACACAACTTTCTACATACTTCCTAATGTAAAAATTCATTTTAGGCCAAAAGTAAAACCTCTGCACTAACTCTTGGGTCTTATTGACACCAAAATCCCCACTAAGTGCACCATTGTGTTTCTCTTGAATTAGATTTTCCCTAATTGACCCTCTAGGAACACATAATTGACTTCCTTTAAACAATAGATCACTTTGCATACTATATTCAGAGAAGTCACTATGAAAATGATTCTTGTACTCTTGACATACCTTATAGATGTTTTCAAAGTCTTCATCTTCTGCATATAGGTCTTTGAAACTCTTAATACCCATGCTCTACAGGTGTATCTCTTGTACAGTCAAGGCTCTTCTACTTGAGGCATCTTCTACCTTATTTTTTAGTCCCTTCTTATGCTTAATGTTGAAAGTATAGGCCTATAGATACTCTACCCCATTCATATGTTTATGGTTGAGCTTGTCTTGTGAATTCAAGAAACTAAGTTCCTAGTTATCTGAATAGACTACAAATTATTTTGGAAGCAAGTAGTGCCTCCATTTCCTTAGTTCTTGGACTATAGTATACATATCTAGGTCATAAGAAGAGTAATTCTGCTTAGCATCACTGATCTTTTCATTGTGGAAAGTCACTGGTCTTCCCTCTTGGCTCAAGACAACACCAATAGCTACATTGCTAGGATCACACTCAACTGTGAACAAATTATCAAATCTTGGTAAAGTTAAAATTGGTTGAGTGGAAATCTTCTTCTTCAACAACTCAAATCCATGGTTAGCTTTCTCATTCCAAACAAACTTAGTTTTCATCCCTCCTTTTATGGTATCTAGCATTGGAGCACAAATAGCACTCAATTTCTTATTGAACTTACATAGTATTGGGCTAATCCATGAAAACTTATCAACTTTGTTCCAGTCCTTCACATAGGCCAGTTGAGAATGGCTTCCATTTTTCTTGGATCCATCTTTAGATTTCCTTGGGACAATACATACCCAAGGTACACCAGCTCATTCTTCATGAATTTACATTTTTCCAAATTTATCATCAAATCCTCCTCATGCAACTTCTTGAAAACAATTTGTAGATGTCTGAGATGCTCCTCTTTAGTATTTCTATAGATTAGTATTTCATATAGATACACTACCACAAATTTTTCAATGTGGTCTTTAAGGACTTCATTCATAGGTCTCATGAATGTATATGGGGCATTAGATATCCCAAATGACATCACAAGCCATTCATATAAACCTTCTGTAGTTTTTAAGGTTGTCTTCCACTCATCTCCTTCATTGACCCTAATTTGATGATAACCACTCGTTAGGTCAATCTTAGTAAAGTACTTATCTTCTCCTAGGAAGTCCATTAGGTCTTCTATCCTAGGGATAGGAAACCTATACCTAATGGTAATCTTGTTTATTTCCCTTGAATAAATACAAATCCTCCAAGTTCCTCCCTTTTTGGGTGCTAATAAATTGGGTATGGCAAAAGGACTAATGCTTTTTCCTAATGAGACCTTGGCTTAGGATTTCTTTAATTTTTTTGGAAATTTCCTCCTTTTGTTGAGGGGTCATCTTATAGGCTTCCTTATTTGGGAGGGTAGCTCCTAGGATAAATTTAATTTGGTGAGTAAAAAATATCTTAGGGGGTAGGGATGATGGTTTTCCATCACTTACAATATTTTCATACCTCTGCAACAACTCATGTACTTCTTTTGGAAACTCTATCTTCTTGACTGTCTTGTCTGCGCTTTACTCTTTAGGCTTCAACATCAGTGTAAAACCCACTCCATCTCCTTCTTCTTAGGCTTTTATGAACTCCTTTTCACTGACCATAAGAAAATTGGGGTCTGATGACTTCATCTCTCCCTCTTCTAACAGTGACTGTATCTTGAAAGTCACATTGTCTTTCTTGAAAGAATAAGAACTCTTTGCTCCATCATGCATGGCATGTCTATCAAATTTCCATGGCCTTCCAAGTTGTAAGTGACATGCATCCATAGGTAGGACGTCACTAAACACCTCGTCTTTGTATTTTGTAATTGAAACTTCCACACATGCTTTCTCATTCACAAGGACATGTTGTCCTTTGTTCAACCAAGTGACTTTGTATGGGTTGGTATGATGCATTATCTTCATCTTCAATTTGTTGACTACTTCTTCTGACACTATTGTAACATATAAAATAGAAAATGTTACTAATATGTAATGTATGAAAAGATATGTCACATTTGAAATAAGTGGATGTTTGTGTGATGTGTGGGGAAGATAAGATGTTCCTTTCAACCTTAAATGCACAAATGAAAGATCCAAATCGATCAACACAAAACGGATCAATGCACAAATGAATCAATCATTTGGAAATGAGAGCAAAGAGGAAAGATCTTAAATTCCCGTTTTAGAAAGGAATGCATATGATAGTTCTAGGAATTGAAATGGATGAGATGAAGTACCAACCTTAAAATAGTGTAGATCAAATATTGCTATTTTCTGAGATCTGTAGACTTTTTCTGGAGATGCTGATAGTTGATACCAAACCAAAAAATGGAGATGGACAAAACCTTGAAATATTTTTCCAATCCGATGTCGTCTTATGAAAAAGGTCGACCCTATACCACTTTTTCCAACTCGATCTGCTCAACTCTGAAAGTGTCCCTGTTCACACAGTCTGAAAGAAATCTAAAAAGGGTATCCAGATCTAGTCTCAGATCTATAGTCTCAAACCTATACCTGCAAGAAAAAAGGTTTTTTTTTTTGTGGGGGAGTGGTTTTCCTTGGTCAAACCCCATTTTTGGAATTAACCTTATAATATAATTGAAATTGCAGAGATAGACAAAGTAAACACATAAATTCACCTTGCTTATACGAAAGCCCTTCTGGCGGATTCGAATCCGTGAATCCACAAGTATGTATCCATCAAATGGATCTAGAATGTAGAATGTATCATGTAGGATGTCTTCAATAAATCACTTATAGATATCCAACACCAAGTCTTGAATGGGTTCTTGAATTTGAAAGAGGCTTTGAAGAAGGTGGATGGAGAGATCACCAAAAGGGCACTATGTAGCTTGAATCCTTCAATGGCCTCCAATGGATCTCCTTCATGAAAATTGATGCTTGAATTATTGAGAATGGGTGGATGCTTTCTTGAAATATTTCTCCTTAGCTTTCTTGAATAGCACTTGAAAATCCTTCTCAATTGCGTAATGATGCTTAATCATGGTTAGAGAAAATGAGAGGAGAAAGCTCCCTTTTATATGAAACTAGGGCACAATCTTCTAAGGAGGCCTACATAGGATAATCAAATCATCATTTAAGCCTTTACCCCTAGGAGAGGACCTATATTAAATATAATTTAGGAATCAACCAATTTGGAACCCAAAATAGCCGACCCGGAAGCGGGAATAAACTTTTTGTGAAGACCGACGTCCCAAAAACCAAAAGTTCCTGGGATTTGGACCCTGGGACAGGGTCGAGGTTAGTCCTGTCCTAGGATAGGGTAGTGGTCAACCCTATCCTAAGGTAGGATTGAGGTTGACCCTATCCTAGGAGGTCGACCCTATCCTCATATCCCAGGATCATAGGTCAGAGACCCAGAATGCAGAATTTAGGTCAAGAAATGGAGGTTAGAAAGGTATTTTAGGGGGGGAAGCCATGTCAAGATTAGGAATCCATTTATAGGAGCTTTTCATTACCCCAAACTACTCACTTGGAAGGCTAAACTAGTCTCCTATGGAAGTGCTTCCATTTTTCGACTATACATTTAGCCCCCACTTTAGCAAGAGTATGAGTTCAACACAAACTCGTGGTAAAGGAGAACATACAGAAAAGACAATATTATTAAAATAAAAGGGATAAAGAAACCCTCAAGCCCCCAATGGACTCGAGTCCTTATCATCCTTTAGATCCTGATAAGAGAGACATCACTTAGTTAAGGAGAAAAAGAGAGAGAGGAGTGGTTAACTTGTCCAGTAAGATGTGTGTATCTCACTATGAACCACAAAAAGGATAGGATGGCCCATCAAGAAAGAACTTTATAGTCACCCCCATAAATTTGTGCACCTTTTGGTGGCTTTGTGCATGTATGTAGTGCATCTTCTGACAACTTTTATGAAGTACCCATGGATCCATATTCTTATATCACCATGGAATACATTTGTAAAATGCGTTTCTCTTCAGGATTTAGCAACTTATGTGCGTTACCTTTCAAGGATTTAGCATATTGAATTGTAATTGAATGAGTATCTCTTCAGGATTTAACAACTTATGTGTGTTACCCTCAGAGGATTTAGCATGCTACAAAACAAAATGTTAGAATAAAAATGCATAATATAAAATGAGGGAGGCCGTGTATATTCCCCCTCATTAATATGGAAAAGTACATACTATTTTGACATGTTAAGGAAAGAAAAGTGCAAGGATAAATCCTTCTTCAACATCAAGATAATATCCATAGACGAATGCAAAGAGATATCATGCAAGAAGTGAAAAAGTAACCCTTGTGAGGGATAGCACATGATTCAGTTTCCAAGGTGAGAGATTTATCAACCATGGAAACCCAATGTCAAACAATGAAATAAGCTATAATCAAGGACATAAATCCTCAATGCAAACCAGAATTTTCATGTATGATTGGATATCACATAATAGATAAATACTGCTTAACCAAGGGAAAAGTGGATCCCGGAAAGACAAAAAAGAAGGATATGGCATCCTTGCCCCCCAAGCATGGGAACAAGGATGAAAGGGGACCTATTATATTGCTCAAAATACTATGCAAAAAAATGAGCCCCCAAAGATTAGGCTAACATTGTTTACATAATGTGGAGTTCCATAATAGAAACATAAATGTTATATAGAGAAAATAGGATTGAAACACAACTCATTTCCACATGATATATAAATAATTTTACTATTAATGAGCTGCCTAATCTTATAATGTAAAGCATGACATTCATTAGTAGAGTGATCATTAAATCTATGATAGAAACAAAAAGGAAGAGTCTTCAAGTGTGGACTACATTTCTTTTTGTGTTTAGGTTTAGTAATCATCTTAGCACGAAGGAGTTTAGGCAAAAGAACTTCTTGGTCAAATTCCTTCGTATGGTCATCATGTTTTGAAGTGTTATTTGAGATGTTATTAACATTGATGTCTTGTTGAGGATTAAATCCCAATCCATAAGAATACTTATGCCCCCCATTCTGTAAGGGCATTTGAATTCCTTGTTTATGCTTACCACATCCTTGACCATGGAATCCTTGTTTAACTAGTAAATGATAACCAGGACCATAACAAGAAGCCATATCTAAAGGGGTCAATGGAACTTCAATAGTCGCTATGTTATCATTAGTAGGTTTTACATGTTCATAGTGGGTAGGAGCAGTGACAAAGTTATTACGAAGGTAATTAGAAGTAGAAGTAAAAACTCATTGTTCAAACTCTCTTTGTTGCTTCATAAAATCAAGATCAGAAACCTTTTACTCTCCAATAAAGGTAGGAGTAAAATCCAAGGTTCCCCAATCATCTCTGGGAAGAGCATTAGATGAAGAAGGATTAATATTAGGAATAGGAGTATTGTGGGTTTGAATATTCAAACAAGGATTTGGTGCATCATCCGCATGAAGTGTATACACCAAGTTGTTGTGAATAAAGTTGACTTTATGGTGAAGGGTGGAAGGAACTACATGCATCTCATGCAACCAAGGTCTACCAAAGAGGAGGTTATAAGTAAGAGTTCTAGGCATAACATGAAAAGGAGTATTTAGGATGATCGGACCTAATTTGATAGGTAAGGTAATGATGCCTAAAATTTTCTTACAAATGTTATCAAAGCCACGGATAGGAACATTGTCAGGTTGAATAGTTGAAAGATCAGCTTTAATCTGATTGAGCAAGTCCATGCTATAAATATTAAGGCCAGATCCATTATCAATCAAAGTCCTATGAATGATACTCTTATTGATATTAACAACAACCAATAGAGCATCATATTGATTTTGAACTTCTTTAGAAGGTAAATCCTTTTGAGTAAAAACAATGTCAGGAAGACTTGGGGTAGCATGCATGCACTGTAAGAAGGCATTGATGTTCTCTTCATTAAGAGGTGGGGTGGGAAGATTTGATAGATATTTTTGCAAGGCTTCATGGTAGGTAGGTGAAGTTTGAAGAAGCTCCCATAAAGAAATCTTAGCAGGGGTATTGCACAATTGGTTTATCAAATCATACTCCATGCTAGGAAGATGAGGTGGAGGAGGAAGAATGGGTTGAGAAGGTGGTAAAGAAGTAGGAACCACAAGATTAGGTTGAGGGTTATTCCTTGTATGATAGGTGTGAGCTACCAAATCTTGATCAACTAAAGACTCCATAGGTTTACCTTTGATAGTAATGCGAGGACAACCTCTAATAGTCATCAAGGGTTTAGGATAAACCATGTTAGTTGTCTCGACACTACAAATAGTTTCACAAGAAGGAAGAAAAGAAGACATCCTAGGAGGAGATGAGATAGGATCTTGATTCTTCATAAGATCATCACTAAGAGGGAGAGCATTAAGGGAATTCATAT
>MU223292.1:147407-172347 GCA_018584345.1 Thuja plicata
TTTGGAAATGAGAGCAAAGAGGAAAGATCTTAAATTCCCATTTTAGAAAGGAATGCATATGATAGTTCTAGGAATTGAAATGGATGAGATGAAGTACCAACCTTAAAATAGTGCAGATCAAAGATTGCTATTTTCTGATATCTGTAGACTATTTCTGGAGATGTTGATAGTTGATACCAAACCAGAACACAAAGATGGACAAAACCCAAAAATATTTTTCTGATCTGATGTCATCTTATGAAAAAGGTCGAACCTGTACCACTTTTGCCAACTTGATCTGCTCAACTCCGAAAGTGTCCCTATTCGCATAGTCCAAAAGAAATCCAAAAAGGGTATCCAGATCTACAGTCTCAAACCTGTACCTATAAGAAAAAAGGTTTTTTTGTTATGGGGGAGGGGTTTGCCTTGGTCAAACCCTGGTTTTGGAATTAACCTTATAATATAATTGAAATTGCAGAGATAAAAAAAAGTAAAAACATAAATTCACCTTGCTTATATGGAAGCCCTTGTGGCGGATTTGAATCCGTGAATCCACAAGTATGTATGCATCAAATGGATCTAGAATGTAGAATGTATCATGTAGGATGTCTTCAATCAATCACTTGTAGATCTCCAACACCAAGTCTTGAATGGGTTCTTGAATTTGAAAGAGGCTTGCAAGAAGGTGGATGGAGAGATCACCAAAAGGGCACTATGTAGCTTGAATCATTCAATGGCCTCCAATGGATCTCCTTTATGAAAATTGATGCTTGAATGCTTGAGAATGGGTGGATGCTTTCTTGAAATCTTTCTCCTTATCTTGATTGAATTGCACTTGGAAATCCTTCTCAATTGCGTAATGATGCTTAATCATGGTTAGAGAAAATGAGAGGAGAAAGCTCCCTTTTATATGAAACTAGGGTACAATATTCTAAGGAGGCCTACATAGGATAATTAAATCATCATTTAAGCCTTTACCCCTAGGAGAGGACTGATATTAAATATAATTTAGGAATCAACCAATTTGAAACTCGAAACAACCGACCGAAAGCGGGAATAAACTTTTTGTGAAGATCAACATCCCAAAAACCAAAAGTTCCCGGGATTTGGACCCTGGGACAGGGTCAAGGTTGGCCCTATCCTAGGACAAGGCTGAGGTTGACCCTATCCTAGGGTAGGGCTGAGGTTGACCCTATCCTAGGAGGTTGACCCTGTCCTCAGATCCCAGGATCACAGGTCAGATACCCAGAATATAGAATTTAGGTCAGGAAATGGAGGTTAGAAAGGTAGGTCAGTGGGGAAGCCATGTCAAGATTAGGAACCCATTTAGAGGTGCTTTTGATGACCCCAAACCACTCACTCAGAAGGCTAAACTAGTCTCCTATGGAAGTGCTTCCATTTTTTGACTATACAACTATATTGCCAGTAGACCTTGAGTCTATTATGACTCTACACACCTTGCCCATTATATTACACTTCACTCTAAATAGTGAACTTCTTTGACTAGGTTCCTCTTTAACTAGCTCCTTGATTAATGTCCTTCTCATCATCAAGTTCTCTCCTTTTGACTCTAGGGGTACCTCAGGGTGTTTACTTCCACCACTAAACTTCTTGGACATAGTTTACCCTCTTGTCACTTCCATGAGAAGTAGATCCTTTCTTTGGACATCTGTATGCAGGGTGTCTCATTTGGTTACAATGGTAACATTTCATGTTGGAAAAATAGTTACCTCTTCCTTGGATATTTCCTCTTCCTCTCCAATTATTGTTAGAGCCTATGCCTCTATTGAAGTTACCTCCACTTGAACTCCCTTCTTGCTTTTTAGTAAGTTTGGTCTCTCCTTGAGCCTTTGTCTCTGAACTTCTACCACCATATCCACCTCTTTTTCCTCTATTATCTCTTTTTTTTCCTCTACCTCTGGTAGTGCTTGAGTCTTGCTTCTTTCTTAACTTCTCTTCCACCTTAACTATAATTTGGTGGCATCTCTGAATAGTATTAGGGGTTAAGAGACTCATCTCATCTTGAATAGTCCACTTGAGACCATTAATTTATCTACCTACCTTCACCTTCTCATCTTCTACAAATTGAGACCTCATGCATATCCTTTGAAACTCTTCAGTATAAGAGTTCACATCCAAGTATTTCTATCTCAGACTTTTTCTCCTTTTATGTAACTAAATCTCATAATCTTTAGGTACATAGGCATCCCTAATTTTTGCTACCATAGCCTTCCATGTGGAAATGGGCTTCTTTCCTTCCTTCTCTCTTTCATCTTGGCTAAACTTCCACCAAGTGAGTGTAGACCCTCTAAGTCTTTCCTTAGCTACCTTTACCTTTTGAGCTTCTATTATGCCATCACACTCAATGTGATTCTCTAGTCCTTCTATCCAATCTAGGACTATCTATGGTTGCATATTTCCACTAAAGATAGGAACTCCTTCCAATGCCTTACCACTCAAATCCTTTAGTTATTTAAAGAATGGTTCTTTAGTGAGGACAAGGTTAGCTTGAGGGACCTCATCATCTAATGCAGTCTCTTTACTCTTTCCTTCAACCTTATCCTTCAGTTCCTTAGTATTTTCTTCCACTTGGTCCACGTTGTGTTCCAATTGTGCCAATCTCTCTCTGAGAAATCTATTCTCTTCTTTCTCATCCACCTTCTTTGCCAACTATGAATTTTTCACCATTGTATACTCTCCTAGTGACTCTTCTAGTTGGAACATTCACCACAACCCAAATCTGATTGGCTTTGATACCAATCTGGTAGAGAGACTCCAAGGTGTGCTTGTACAAATACTATCTAGGAATCTACTCAATTCATAAAATCACACTTAAACTCAATGCAGGTTGACTGTGTTTGCAAACCAGAACTCTGAGCTTCTATTCACATTCAAAATTGCATTACATCACTCTATTCCTCAGGAAATGGGATCCTAGATGTCTTAATATGACTTACCCTTGATTGTAGGCCATTATGGAAACTACCCATATTGATAATTCAAAAATAATCCAATTCTATAAAAGTTGTCATGCAACTTTTAAAAGTCGTAAAATGTTGTCAAGCAACATTGTGACAACTTTTACATATTTTTGCAAAATTAATGCTAATGACCTAAAATTGACCTAGAATGATGTAGAAACATCCTAGGAACCATATTAGGCATAATTCTACCCTTTCCCAATCCTTAAAGTCTTTAAGACCCATTTCCCATCTTTACACCTAATGTAACAGTAATCACTATCAAAGCATTAAACATCTAGGTTAGATTGTGCCTAGTCTAATCTACCTAAGAACCTATATGCAAGACCTTCTAAGGTAAAAATTAAACACTACTGACTTGGCTAAGGTTAGTACAAGCCAAGACTGAAACTATTTTAGAGATTAGCCTAGGTGCTCCTGCACCAAAAGGTTTGGATGTGTCAATCATTTTTATAAGAGGAAGAGTTAACGATTTAGAATTAACCAGCTTCAACATCACATTTTGAAAAGATCTTGAAAGTTGTGTACAATTACAAGAAGATCTAAAAATAGATTTTAAAAAAGGAACCAAACCTTTAGATGTTGCTTCCACTTTCCCATCAACATTTTTTGATGAATTATTGATCTTGATAAAGTTAATGGGTTTCTTAAGAGTTTTTATAGGACTGGGACATGCCATCATTCTTATCAACCAAACCTATTGCAGTGGTTCTCTCAAACTAGCTCACTTGAAGCTGATAATTATGAATTTATGCACACAATTGAGTAAAAGAGGAAAATTCAGAAAGCAGAATGTTATCTCTAATATCTTTTTTTAAATTATAAATGAGAACATGTTGCACATAAATATCAACAAAAAGATAATAAATTTGTGAAGGAAAATGCTTAAATCTACGTATGCAATCAATAAAACTTTCTTTAAGACCTTATTTTCAATGCATTAAATAAGTCAAAGCATTCTTAGGACCAATATTATTTTGAAATGGCTGCATGAAATCATTAGCAAGCTTTTGAAAAGAGTCAATAGAATAAGGAGGAAAAGAAAAATACCATTGCAAGACTTTATCTCCAAAGGTTCTTGTAAAACATTTATCTAGGAACCTATTATCATGACATAAATTAGTACACAATGTTTGAAAGATTTTAAAAAGGGTCAAAGGATCACCTTTACCATTGTAAGTCTCTAGGTGGGTAATTTCCATGTATTGAGGGATAAAAACACAAGTGATGTTTAAGTATAAAGGACTAGAAATGTCACAAGTAGGAATGTTGAACTTGGATTGAGTCATGGAAGCAATTTCTGTTGAAAGGAATGCACAGTTTGATCCAAGATACTAATGGTAGAATCAATAGAAAGAGTAGTAGGAGATATGTGTGAAAAGTTTGGAATATTACGAGAAATGGAAGGAATAGGGGAATACGGAAAAGGAACACTATTGTAAGTGGGAATTGAAGAAGCTAAAGAGGCACACAAAACACTTGAAGGAATAGTAGAAACTATAGGATTAGGAATGCTAACAACTATATGATTGAGATTTAGAATGAAAGTGGTCATAATAGGTGCAAAATAAGTGGACACAATTGGAATGGAGGTAGAAATAGGATTGTAGGTGTTAACTCTAGTGGTAGGTGAAGTGAAACCTAGCTCTTAGGCACACTCTCTAGTAGGATTGAAATTGTTATCAATGAGATGAGAGATACTATACCATATTTTAACACCATGTTCATCAATATAAATTATCTTCCTCAAACCCTCTACAATGGAGATGACCTCAAGATTAGATTTTTCTTGTCCTAAATATTGCTCAATTTTTTTAAGTCATGGGTAGTGAAAACTTTAGTGGAGATTATTCACCATTTGGTGAATGTCGCATGTTGGTGACCCACAAATTGGTGAATACTTTTCATATAGTGGATTGACCCTATCGCCCGACATTTATTAATTTTGTTCAAATACCCGATCCCATCGCCCATCAGTTTATTAAATTTTCTCCATTTCTTACATATTATCGCCAATGGAATATAGTTTTTGGTCCCCGTAAATTTAAAATATTCGCCTATAATTTCTAAGTGACCCCAAATCGACAGCCTATATTTGGCAATAGTTATATATATATATATATAGGTGGCCCAAAATTTGCCAAACATTTTGCGGATGTGTGTCTCAAACTGATGTAATTTTTCCAACTTCATCAATCATACGAAGATATTGGATGACCCATAATCGCCTTTGAAATAAAAAAAAATGTGTTATAATTACGTAGACTTTGCCGAATATTTGTATACCTAATACCTCCGCCGAATATTTTTATACCTAATACCTCCCGCCGAATTCACCAAATAAGGATTAGTATAAAAACATTATGATATCTATATTTGATTGATAGAAAATTTTCAGATTGTTGAGTGCAACTACATACTGCATTAACGAGTCACGACTGCAATTTAATTTGAGGCAAAGGTAAATGATACGTATTCTGTGACTTTGTAATTTTGATTTCATTATTATTTTGAGGTAACTAGTTAGTGAACACCGGTGACCAGGGAGACCTCAAACATGATTTTAGGGCCAATGAATCCATAATCATATTTATATATATTATATTCTATTGTCACTTCTTCAACAATTTAACAATTTTTTTGCAATGGAAGTCGTTGGAGAATGGATATGTCCAACAAGAATAAGGGTAAGGCTCCTGTAAGTGGGGAAATCCAAGAGAGGCCAAAATAATTTAGAACCTTATCATCATACTTTGGTCATGGTGTTGGAAATGTTGTTGTCCAAAATTGGGAATTTGCTTCATCACAAGTAGATTTTGAAGATTCACAACTTGAAACTACATGATATATTGTAGAAGAAGGCGAACCCGATATCTCAGATCATGATGAAATTGAAGAAGATTTTTAGTTAAATACCTAGAGTATCCATAGTGATATAATTAACTTGATTGAGACTAAGAATGTCAGAGATGATGATGGTGCAGGGAAAAAGAAAAGAAAAAATAATTCAAAGAAGGATAGGGAATAAAAAAAATCAAAAGTGGGAATTGTCGAGGAATTTTAAAATAGAATGGGTGTCAAAGTATCCATTCATTGAACTAGTGAACAATCCAATTGAAGGTTAGGATCTGGTAGAATGCAGATGTAAGATTTGCACCAAGATAAATAAGAAGGAAAATAGGTTGCAGTTAAAAATTGACACCATAGAGAAGCATATGGGTAAAGTTTACAAAAAGAAAACCATAGATGAAGTTGAAAAATCAGTGATAAGATGGAAAACAAAGGAAAAATCTCTGCATGTTAGGAATGTAGAATTATATGAATTTTAGAAGAATATACAGATGAAACCTGCTCAAGTTAAAGGCTCTATTGAAGCTTTTTTTGGAAAAGAAATGGAAGTAGAACTAATGAGAAAAGTTGTTCAGTTAGGTGTTGTCTTTAATATTTTGAGAAGAGGGATTCCTATGGAAGACTACCCATCATTGAGTGTTTTATTACACTTTCTAAAATTTCATGACTATCCTAACAGTCACTAGTCAGTAAATAGTGGATGGGAATGGACAACTTGTCTTGCTGAGGTTGAAAAAGGGGATCTAAAGGCAAAAATTAAAGAGTCAAATTTTATTGCATTGTCTTTAGACAAGGTTACAACAATAGATAATACTTGGTGGGTATGCATGCATGTTTATACTGTACACAATTTTGTCTGCAAACCTCATCTACTAATTGTTGCTAAAATCAAGGATAATGTGGCAGTGGAAAATTTATTTGAACTAGTAAAGAGTTCTCTAATTGAATATGGAGGTATAAAAGACATCATGATTGCTAATAAGTTGGTGTGTGTTGGAGTGGATGGAGCTTCAGTAATGCAAGGCCATAGGGGCAGTCTTTTCACAAAGATATAATCTTCTTGTGCACCCTATGTTACTCCCATTCACTGCATGGCCCATAGAATGAATCTAGCTTTTGGAGTTGTTAGCAAGCATGGTCTAGTACAAAAAATTGAAGTTTTAATCAAAGAGCTCTACCAATACTTTTGTCAAATTCCAAAATGATTGAGGGAGTTTCAACACTTTTCCAAACAACTAACAACGGGAACAAACTTTTGAAGGATAATGATACTAGATGTATCTCTTTGGATGGACCAATGCATCGAGTATTTTTAGAATATCAATCATTGCTTGGTATAATGAACTCAAGTCATGAAGAAGTAGGGATACCCAAATTTCTTGAGCTACTACGAAGGTTAAGTAATGTGGAGACACTCTTAACATTAGTAGGTCTTCTCCCCCTACTGGAAGAAATGAGAAATATAATAAAAAAGGCCCAATAGAGAGTAATGTATATTGCAGAATATGTTGTGCTTCATAAATTGACATGCATGATGCTCGATAATCTCTATCGATCATGTGATGATGTAAAATTTTCCAGTTGGATTAAAATCACAAATTTGGACAATCCAGACAAGTTTTTAAAGATCGGTGCAAATGGGGAGTTATGTGCACAAGTACACAGAGTTGAGATACCAATGTACTACTTTTCTAGGGTCAAGTCTGAGGAAACAGGAAGGAACCAGAGGAAGCAAATATCAAGTGTTAAAAGGGAAGACTTTACCAAGATCATTGAGTCTATAACTGCTTCTGTGAAGCACATTGCCTATGATCTTTCATAAGAGATTAGAGAAAGATTCCCTCTAGTCAAACTAATTGAACCCATGTTTATTGTGTTTCCTTGATATTGGAGTATCAAAAATTTGAAAGATTATCGAACTAAGATACTAACTTTGATAGATCATTTTTACAAAACCAAAGACTCAAATGGAGTAACTCTAAATGAAATTTTAGATGAATCACATTCTAGAGAGAAATCGGTTCATTTTTCATAGACAATGAGGGAACAATATAATATTATGTGCAACCCCCATGAAGATGGATTGACAACAAGACTTTGGAAATATCTAGCTGAGAGAAAAATGTTGATTGATTTAATATCAGAATTTTTCATGCTTGTTGATTTATGTATGACCATGATATTGGGGTCAGTGGAGGATGAGAGACTTTTCAGTGCTTTGGGGTTCCTAAATTAAAAGATAAGAAACAAACTAGACAATAGTTTGGAAAATTTCTTGAGGATCTATACATCCAGGTATGAAGTCCATACTTTGGTTATAATAACTTAGAGGGGGTGAATCAGTGGCCTAAAAAATATTCCAATGAATCAACCCAAAAACTTAGTACCACAATATTAAGCCTCTAGTTATCTTCAGTCCTACAAGATGAATTCCTTCAAACAATATTAACAAATAACTACTGCTCGGAGTTTACTGTTAAACCTTATTCTTATTGTTTACCAATTAGCAGTCTTTCATTTACTGAAAAATAGTAAATTTCTTAGTGTATACCGATCAATCTAGAATTAGTTATGTGTAATGCAAAACACTAAAGTAATGACTCATAAACACATTGACACATGTATTTTTAACATGGAAACCTTGCTAAGGGAAAAAATACTTGGGAATGGTTACCCAAAATTTTCACTCTTCTGAAGTGAACTTTGTGAAGAACCAACTCTGTTAAAGGTTACAAATACACTGTTAGGTGTGACCTTGTTAGAGGATTTAAATAGAATAGTTTTTCACTTGATATCGGGCATCTCTATGCTACCTTCTATGAAAAAACCCAGTGTAGTTTTTCAAACGGTATCGGGCATCTCATGCTATCTTCATGATCAAAAATTTTGATACTCCTTGGGATGTATCTCAATATAGAAAGGATTTTTAAGTCCTGCTTAGTTAAGAGATTTTCTGAATCAATGGTTAAAATGAAATAGTAAATGATCTGCTCACACATATAACTTAGACTTGTAGATTTTCACATCTATTGTAAGCTCATAATACCTTTCTGATCAATGTATCTTTTCAATACCTTTGATCCACTTCTTTCTTCTTGGTGATGTTGTGCTTCTCTGTTGCTCGGTGTCCACAAAAATCTTTAGCTCTTTCCTCAGCTTGATTGATCATGACTATATGAAGTTTTTCTTCATCAGTTTCTCTCCAGCATCTTCTTTCTCTCTTCACTCCCCTAATTCATAATGAATTAGATTGTCTCTTTATAGACATGATATCACTGTTTCTCACTTCTTGATTTTCTTGTTCTTGGCGTGATCCACAATCTTAGCCAATCTTTCTTTAAAGCTTTACTTCAGTTTTATCCCTTAGATTTCTCCTTGACAAATGGATAAAATAGCTTTAAATATTTTACTTATCTTTGGCTTTAACTTGTCGATGAAAATAATGTTAACAACTAGTTAAGTCTATCCTCAGCTCTTTCCAGCTAAGTATTTTGTCATTTTTGAACTTCAGTTCCTTTCGGTGTTTTAACTCTTTGTTAACTTCAGTCAACACTTCAGTTCTCCTCAAGCATCTCTGTCGATGTTGTCTGTCTGTCGGGCATCACTGTGAAGTTTTTCTCATTGGTAATGCTTGTAATTTTTCTCGTCAGTAATTCTTGTTAGTTTTCTTTCTTGGGCATCGCTGTGACTTTGCTCTCAGGTTTCTCTATCTGCCAGGTTCCACTAACCATCGGTGTTTGTAGTCACTTAGTGAATGGTGATCTATTATGCATTACTAAAACCATAATCTATATCTCTCTTATTCTCTAAAGTCTTTTGACACTTTTTATATAACTGATTAGATTATATCAAGTTGACATCAATGACAATACAATCCATTAATTGATTTAATGTCTTGCATTATCTTTCTACATTTTGGTGATAAAATTAACATCTTCAAACATTCAATCAGTTATAAGTCATCAATATCTCCCTTTGGCATTGATGGAAACACACTACATTATCACACTATATTATTACTAATGCAATATGGAATATATCAAGTGTATTTCATCCATCTCTTCCAAATATTTTTATTCTATAACCAATACAAATGTTTGGCTCTTGGTAAACTCATATAGCTTAGATTTGTTTCTTGCAGAGTGTCTTCTTCAATCTTTAATCCCTTTAATGGATGGATGTAGCAAATTTTGTCTCTATTCCTAATATGTGCTCTGCCTTGACTTCTCCTCTCTTTGATCATCTCTTTTTCTTTTGACAACAATCTCTCCTTTAGGATGTATTCTCTCCCTCATGTTACTTCTCTCCCTTTGATGGATATTTCATATGTAATCTCTCCCTTTGGATAATGAGATATTCTCTCCCTTTGAATCTTGTTCCCTGATAATGATATAATCTCTCCCTTTGAAAATAATGTGAAACAATTCTTCCATATCATTTTCCATCCTTTTTATAATATACTCCTTGAATTTCCCTATCGATGAGTAATACAATGACTCTAGTGTTCGGTGTAGATTTGTATCTTGTTGTGTATAGATGTATCTTTGCAATCTATTTCTCTATTCTTGCATCAACATGAATGATCTTCTGATTTGTGTATAGGCTGATGTAGCCTCCTAGTCATCTTACTGATTGATAGACAAGGGTTGGACCCCTAGTCTCTATCTCAGGTACTCAAATGTATCTTTCGGTAATGGCTTTATGAATATATCAGCTAATTATTCCTTGGATTGAACATATTCTAGTATCACTTCTTTTTCTTGCACTTTTTCTTGTAAGTAGTGATAATTAATAGCAACATGCTTAGTCTTAGCATGCATGATTGGATTCCTTGATATTTTTATTTCACTTGTATTATCACAATAGATAATCACTAGTTCAAGAATATTCATATTCATACCTTCCAGTAGCTATTTGATCCATGCAATATTGGAGCAATTTGCAGCAAAAACAAAATATTTTGCTTCTGCTGTAGACTATGAGATGCATCCTTTCTTCTTGCTGATCCATGTGAAAAGTTTGTCACCCATGAGGAATGCTCCTCCAGTTGTGCTCTTTTGGTCATCAATGTTTCCATCCCAATCAACATCTGTATAGACTTGAAGCTCAAATTTTCCTTCTCTTTTATACCATAATCCATAGTCCTCGATGTTCTTTAGATATCTTAGAATTCTCTTAACAATAGTTATATGTGATTATTTGGGATTAGGAGAGAATATTGCAACTATTCCAACTGCATGTGCTATATCTGGTCTGGTATGAACAACATACATTAGTTTTTCAATCATTGATCTATACAAGGTCTGATTTACCTCATTTTATTTGTCTTATTTATTCACCTTACATCCGGTTGCCATAGGTTTTCCAAATGGTTTGGAATCTTCCATCTTGAATATCTTCAACACTTCCTTGATGTATTTGGGTTAAGTGATATATATGCCTGCATCTTGTTGAAGAATCTGTAGACCAAGAAAGAATTGGATCTCCCCAAGCATAGACATTTCAAACTCTTTTCTCATTTCTTTAGCAAAGGATTTACATAACATTTCATTTCCCCCAAATATGATATCATCAACAAATATTTTAGCAATCAGAATATTACCATCAGTATCTTCTTTTAAGTGCATATTTCTATTTTCACTTGTTCTTACAAATTCAATGCTTATGAGATAGGAGTGAAGTCTTTCATATCGGGCTCTAGGTGCTTGTTTCAATCTATACAAGGCTTTATGTAGTCTACATACCATGTTCCTCTTATTTGGATCAACAAACCCTTGTGGTTATTCAATGTATACCTCTTCTTCCAGTATTCCATTTAGGAATGTAGATTTGACATCCATTTGGTATACCTTGAATCCTTTGAATGCAGCATAAGCAAGTAATATTCTTACTCCTTGTAGTCTAGAAATGGGTGCAAAGGTTTCACCATAATAAATACCTTCTTCTTTCGCATACCCCTTGCATACTGACCTTGCTTTATTTCTTGTGACTTCTCCATTATCATTCAGCTTGTTTCTAAATATCCATTTGGTACTGATGATATTCTTGTCATCAGGTCTCGATACTAGTGTCCATGTACTATTCTTCTCAATCTTCTCTATCTCTTCATTTATAGCACTGACCTAGTCCTCATTTCATGTGCAGTATTAACAGATTTAGGCTCAAAATCATATAGTAAACATCTAGTGTTTAGTGACTTACTTCTTGTTCTCATTCCATCCTTCTTATCTCCTATGCTCTGATTCTATGGATGATGTCTTCTGACATACTTGGAAATTTTAGATTCAACTCTTTGTCCATCATCTTGACCTTCATTCTGATCTCCATCACTCGGTACATCACCTTGAGGATTTTCCCAGGTTTTGGTAATTGCTGCCTAATGCTCGAGTCCAATGTTTTGTTTCTCAGAAGTGATACACTTGTTGCATAGGTAGAGTGTTAGGTTCTTCAGTGTACACAGACCTATTTTAGTCTTCTAGTTCTTTTTTCTTTCCTTATCATTCTTCTCTGCAAATTGATCTATTCTTACATTTTCACTTTCAATGATCTTGTTAGAGGACTTGTTAAGACATTTATAAGCCTTTCTTTTGGTGGAATACCCTAGAAAGATACCTTCATCACTTTTGGAGTGAAGCTTTCCATTTCTATAATATTTCAAAATATAACACTGACTACCAAAAATTTTGAAGTAACTTACATTGGGTGTTTAACCATACCAAAGCTCATAGGGTGTCTACTTTGTGTCTTTCTTCAATTGTACTCTGTTCAATGTGTAGACAACAGTATTGACAACTTCCTTCTAGAAATTTTGAGTGATGCTTTTCTCAATCATCAGTTTTCTTACACAATCAACAATTGATCGGTTTCTCCTTTCAGAAATTTCATTTTTCTATGGTGTTCTTAGTGCAGAAACCTATCTTTTAATTCCATGCTCATTGCAATAGTTAGTGAATTCATTTGAAATAAATTCCCCTCCTCTATTTTATCTTAAGCATTTTAATTCCTTACCACTTTGGTTTTTTACCATAGCCTTATACCATTTAACCATCTTTAATGCTTCTGATTTATCTTTTAAGAACATAACTATTATCATTCTAGAATAATCATTTACAAAGAGAATGAAATACCTATCTCCATAGTAACTCTTTGTCCTCATGGGTCCACATAAATTAGTATGGACTAATTCTAGAATTGCATTAGATGTATGGGCTTTACTCTTGAAAGTAGACTTTGTCATCTTACCTTTTTTACAATTCTTGCACATGATATGTTTGAGCTTTGACATGCTCGGTAAGCCTCTTACTCTTCTTTTATTGCTTATCTTTATTATGTTGTCAAAATTAACATGACATAATGTTTTATGCCACAATCATATGTCTTGATTTCTAGCCATTAAATAAGTGGTGTTAATGTCCTCAAGATAGAAAAAGGTTACCTTTTGTCTGTTCACCAGTTCTGATAAATCTTCCTGATTCATTGAAGATTGTTGCCTTCTTATTCTAAAATACTACTTGGTGACCTGTATTATTTAGTTGTGAAACACTCAATAGATTATAATTTAGTCCTTTTACATAGTAAGCATTTTCACATTTCATCAAGTTATTCAACATTATGGTTATTTTTCCTTCAACTCGACAAGGTGTGTCATTACCCATTCGTATTGATCCACCATTATAGTATTCAAAAGTTTCAAACTTTTGTTTATCACCAGTCATGTGGTGAGTGCAGCCACTATCAATATTCAAGACGTCATTCTTACTAACCTTAGATATGAGTGTAGTCTCTACATACCTTTCTTCTTCTTCACCTGAATCATCCTTCATGGCTACAAATACCATCTCAATGTCTTCATCAGATTCGGTGTCAGTATTATTAGCTTTGTTCTGAGCTAGGTAATAATATTTTTTCCCTTTGTCCTTGTAGTCTTGGGTATCTCCTTTTTCAGGTTGTCTCTTGCTTTGATAATATCTATTATCACCTTGATGAAACTTCTTTTCATATGTTCTGTCATTACTTCTTTCATATTTTCTTCTGTTAGGACATCTTGTAGCAAAGTGTCGAACCTCTTTACAATTAAAACATACAAGTGGTAATTTACCTTTGTATCTACCTTTCTCTCTCTGCAATCTTCTTTCCATTAGTGCTTCAATCTCATCAAGTCCTTTGTCTTCATTATCACTTTCACTATCATTCCTCATAGTGTCTCTATGACTTGACTAACTTATTTTCAAAGAAGATTTGAATGCAAACTCTATAGATTGTAAGACACTATTATCAAAACTATTCATCTCAAATGAAATTAGTCTACCAATCAAACTATCAAGAGTAACATTATTGTTTGTAACTACTCTCATTTCTTTTATAGCAGATACTCTAATAGCATGTACAGGAAGTAAAGTTCTTAGGATTTTACTTACCACTGTCTCTTCTTCAAGTACACCTCCATCTCCTTAGATAACATTGACTACCTCTTTGATTCTGTAGCTATACCGAGTGATATTTTCTCCTTCTTTCATCCTTAAGTCATCAAACATCCCTCTTAGGATTTCTACCTTGGCTCTTAGTACATTAGCATCTCCTCCATGTACCATCTTCAATTTATCCCACATTTTCTTTGTAGAGGTGTAGGTTTTGACATCTTTAAACTCAGCATCGAAGAGTGAGGAAGCAAGTTCTATCATCATGCAGTTGTGCTCATGCTTTTCTCTAAATTTTTCAAGGGTGTGAGGTCCTATAGGCAACACATATTCAATATCTAGGTGTTGAGTAGCATCATTAACAATCCATGATAGGTGGAGTCTTATTCTGCTTTGCCATGATGCAAAGTTGTCTTTAATAAACTTGGGCATATCTTTTTTGTTCATCTTTTGATCTTTTTCTTGAGCTTTTAAACTCCCTTTCTAAGCACAAAATCTCTGATACCAATTGTTAGAATAACTTAGAGGGGGGTGAATCAATGTCCTAAAAAATATTCCAATAAATCAACCCAAAAACTTAGTACCACAATATTAAGCCTCTAGTTATCTTCACTCCTACAAGATGAATGCCTTCAAACAATATTAACAAATAACTACTGCTCGGAGTTCATCGTTAAACCTTATTCTTACTGTTTACCGATTAGCAATCTTTCATTTATCAAAAAATAGTAAATTGCATAGTGTATACCGATCAATCCAAAATTAGTTATGTGTAATGCAAAAAACTAAAGTAATGACTCATCAACACATTGACACATGAATTTTTAACGTGGAAACCCTGTTAATGGAAAAACCACTTGGGACCGGTAACCCAAACTTTTCACTCTTCTAAAGTGAGATCAGTGAAGAGTCAACCCTATTACAGGTTGAAAACACACTATTAGGTGTGACCTTGTTAGAGGATTTAAATAGAATAGTTTGTCACTTGATATTGGACATCTCTATGCTACCTTCTATGACCAAAACGAGTGTATTTTGTCAAATGGTATATGGCATCTCATGCTATCTTCATGATCAAACATTTTGATACTCCTTGGGATGTATCTCAATATAGAAAGGATTTTTAAGTCCTCATTTAAGAGACTTTCTGAATCAATGATTAAACTGAAACAGTATATGATCTGTTCACACATACAACTTAGAGTTGCAGATTTTAAGATCTATTGTAAGCTCATAATAACTTTCTGATCAATGTATCTTTTCAATACCTTTGCTCCATTTATTTCTACTCAATGATGTTGTGATTCTCTATTTCTTGATGTCCACAAAAATATTTAGCTCTTTCCTCAGCTTGATTGATCAGGACTATATGAATTTTTTCTTCATCAATTTCTCTCTAGCATCTTCTTTCTCTCTTCACTCCCCTAATTCATAATGAATTATATTGTCTCTTTATAGACATGATATTAGTGTTTCTCACTTCTTGATTTTATTTTTATTGGCATGATCCACAATCTTAGCCAATCTTTCTTTAAAGATTTACTTCAGTTTTATCCCTTAGATATCTCCTTGACAACTGGATAAAATGGTTTTAAATCTTTTACTTATCTCTGGCTTTAACTTGTCGATGAAAACAATGTTAACAAATAGTTAATTCTATCTTTAGTTCTTGCTAGCTAAGTATTTTTTCATTTCTGAACTTCAGTTCCTTTTGGTGTTTTAACTCTTTGTTAACTTTGGTCAACACTTCAGTTCTCCTTAGGCATCTTCATCGGTGTTTTCTGTTTGTCGGGGTTATCTCTCCATCAGGCATCACTGTGAAGTTTTGCTCTTCAATAATGCTTGTAATTATTCTCGTCAGTAATGCTTGTCATTTTTCTTGCTCAGGAATCACTATGACTTTGCTCTCAGGTTTCTCTGTCCGTCGGGTTCCACTAACCATCGGTGTTTGTAGTCACTTAGTGAATGTTGATCTATTATGCATTACTGAAAGCATAAAATTTATCTCTCTAATTCTTTGAAGTCTTTTGACACTTTGTATATAACCAATCAAATTATATCAAGTTGACATGAATGACAATACAATCCATTAATTGATTTAATGCCTTGCATTATCTTTTTGCATTTTGGTGATAAACTTAACATCTTCACACATTCAATCAGTTATATGTCATCAACTTTTCCTTACGATAGGGCACTGAAATTGTGGAGGAAGAAATGTCAGAGAAGAGGGTTGGGCAACATTTCAAACCAAAGTGGGAGTGTTAGAGACAATGATGTGAGTGTCCATGACTCATGTACTGGTATTGGTAATTCTAGCATTGAACTTGAGTTAAGAGGAGGTATGTAGAGTGAAGAAAACATATCAAATAATGAAGGAAGCTATGAAGTTGATGGTGATGAATCTGAGGATCCCGATAGTGATATGATGTGGCAACTTGAACCTTTGTAGAAGTAGCATGTCCTAGGTATTTATTAAACTTTTTTTTGTAGTCTGCTATCAGTTTCTATATCTCATCATCAATCATGCATAATATCATATTCCAATGTCAAAAATGTGAATGTGCTTGATAATGTCATGAACTCTACAATTAATAATGGTTTTCATTTGCATTATTCAGCTCATATAGTACAATTATTAAAGATTTTTTTATTTTTTGAAAACATAGCAATTCATATGATACAATTCTTAGAAATAGAGATTCTCATTAATTTATTTACAAATATGACACAATGTAACAATTCATTCATTAATAGTAGTAAGAACACAAATCTGTGTGATTTTGTTTGCAAAATTGAATTCACAATGAATTATGAATCAAGAGTCAATACCCAATTTCAATTTTATTACCCTTAGCAAATGACCCTAAATTCCCTTTTATAGAAACAAGGGAGAAACAATAGCTTCAGGTTGATTTGCCTAATGTGAAGTCTCAAAATCAAAATCAGTAAGAGACAAGATATGTACAACATCTCTACAACTGTATATTTATGCATTTGATAGTTCAGTTTAGTAAATTAGCGATAGCATTATAGCATCTGCTACATTGATCCTGTTAAAAAAACAAAGTTCAAACTTCTTACTTTTAACTCAATTCAAGACAATAGAAAAATAATATAGAGATGATTGAAATTGAAAGTACTTTCACATACTATTTTTGATGATATGATTTTGCCAGTTTGTTTAGTATCATCCATTCTTCATCATTTGGAAGGTCAATATTTGTGAATTTATAGTAAATGACCTGCAACCTTGTCAGCCATCCATACTTGTTAAAGTGACTTGAAAGCAATGATACTTCCAATAGTGCATTCAAATTTGTCAATGGTTTGATGCACTTTGCAATTCCTTCATTAGTTGTGTCCTAAGGAAGCTTGCCAAAATTAGTCCTCATTGTGTCCTCCAACCATTTTTGTAAGCTTCTCTTCCAACAAAATTCTTTAATGAGTTACTAGTACCAGGACTTGGCAAACCATGACCTATCATTTTGGTTGTTGCTTGATTCATCTTGGCCAATTTTCTCTCAAATAAGGCAAGAGCTTCCTCTAATTTCTTTATTTTCTGACATTTTTGAAAGACAAATTTTTATTGATGCATGAACACGGTCATGAATTCCCTTGATTTCCAAATGCCTATCATTGGTTGTGTTGATTTGATGCAAAATCTATTTTGCAGTTTTCTCTCTCTGACAAAATTTTTTGTTCTTCTCAATGTGCTCTTTAAGCTTCCCAAAAATATCTCTAAGACTTTCATTCAATTCAAACCAATCACACAACCTATCACCAATTACCTTAATTTTCCCCCAATGGTCTCTTTTTATTTTCTTGACTATATTTTTGATTTAGTCATTCAAGCTATTTTCGTAAGTTTTCATTGTATTATTTGTCTTGTTTATCTCTTCTCTCAATTCTGACAACTGGTGTTCACTCTATTTTTTTTATTTTATTTGCTTCCTCTTCTCACTGGTTTGCTTTCTCTTTCCACTATTTTTATTTTACCCTCTCATCCTCCAATTCTTTCTTTAATTTATTGTTTACTTGTGTCGCACTCTCCATGCTTTAGTATAAATTTATTGAAGAGGCTTTTTCATCCTCAAGATTTTTATTTCTCTTCAAATTTTTCCCTCACAGTTTACAGTTCTGCCTCGATATGTTTTTTTTTTCATTTTATTCTTTAGAGTATGAATTTTTGATCCTTTTCTATAATTCTTTGCACCTGTTATCTACTTCTTTCTCCTTTGCCTTTTCATTTTCCAGGTCTGCCTATAACTTTTCTATTCTTCCCTGAAGATTTTCATTCTCTCTCTCCAACTTCATCACTGAACTATAGACTAGTTGGTTGGTCATTTTTGGCACATTTATCTTGTCCACATTTTTAATTTTGGATAAATCCATTTGGAGGGTACTAACTTGAAATTCAGATGGATCTATCTAACTCTTTGATGAATTTTTATCTCAAGCTGGGGGCATAACAACCATGAACTCCATCATTGCTTTGTTTAGGTCATATGTGGGAAATAACCTATTCAATGTAGGTTCTGCATCATGAGTTGCAGAAAATGCATCCCTCTTCAACGTCTTATTATTTTGTCTATTCTTATTTTTGTTTGTTCAAAGTTAGTTACAAAAGCACTGTAACCAAAATCAGGGTTTAATGACACAATTGAATGTTTGAAAGGTGAAATAGAACTTGCAATGATGTACAAGCTTCCACCTATGGTTCTAATAATTGCACCATGAGGATTAGTAATAGTAACACCCTGACCCATTACAAGTGGAGTTTTTGGCCTGTTCAGAGGGTTTTTTCCTGAAGGTGTGGCAATTGTTGGACTCACAGTCATAGACACCAATGACATTGTTGTCATAACCTTTTTCTTCTTTACACTGCCTTGATCTCTTAGATCCACTAATTTCATGCCCAGTTGTAATGTCATTTTTGAACCACTAGTACTACCCATGCCATCTCCAATAGTGAGAGTGGCACTTGATTCAAATTGAATTTGAGTGCTTGGCAAAGGTGGGACTGGATTTGAAGCTGGAAAAAATGAAGGTGCAATGGTATGAGACTGAGTAGTACCTTTTTCTAATGAGTCCCCAATTACTAGTGTCCCACCACATTTTGGTGGAGTGGGTGTGGCAATTGGATACCAATAACCTTCTCCTATGGGACTGAGACTATGCCTACCTGGAAAACCCATTTTTTCTACAATCTCTACCCCTTTTCCATATTTTTATTTTGTGGATGCATCAACTCCAGTAGCAATTGTTATCGAACATACATCAGTTGATGTGGGTTTCACAAAATCCCGCTCATCATCATTATCTTGACGATTATAATCACTATGATATTCTTCAACTGGATGCTCTGCATTCCATAAATTGCTAAATATTTCATCCTCATTCACATCATAAATATTTGCAGAGGTCTTTGGCTCACCAAGATTCTTCCTCATCTCCCAAAAATTAGAAATTTTGGTTGCAGTCCAATTATGATCTTTACATTGAAGCACTAGGGTTTTTGAAATAAATTTTGTAGATGGTTGAGCAGCTTGCTGGTAGAAATTATAGGATGTCCTGTACTACACTTTTCCTTTCTATTTGTGCAATTCCATAATTTGTGATGAAAATTCTTGTATTGAATATTATTTTCAGTGACGTATTTCTCCATCTCTTTTTTTACCTCGTCCCAGGACTCCATGTTTTTAAATTTTTCTATCAATGGCATACTCCCATGTTGACATTTTCTTGTGGAGCTCCCATTTTCTCTAAGCTTTGTTCCAATTATTTTTAGTGGATCATACTGCCAGTGACTGTCAACTGCAAAGCAAAAAATTGAAAAACAAATCCTCTCCCACTTTAAATCCTCTTCACTCAAATGTGAACCCTCCCAATGAGAAAGGCAAGGAAGGAAATATCATTTTCTTTTGCTGACCATTAAAGACTACATATGTGCTCTCCATCTACCGAACATTATCCAATGAAAATACCCTCTCTATAACATGTATTGGAAGTCTGTAGGGTTCTACCACAGAACCGTAAAACCTTACCTTAATGTAGTCTTCCATGAAGTACCAGTCATCCAATTGTGTTTCACTTATGAGTTTAATGCAATATCTACAAGACATAGCCAATCTAGGCAATAGCGTTCCTACAATTTTATGATACCTTGGTGCCAAAAAGAAGTCTACAAAATTGTTATAATTCCTTCTGTTATCACTCATCCTTATCTGAAGTGTCCATTCATATATTGCATTTTTGACCTAACTTTGAAGCTTGTTTGTCTAAAATATTGCACGATTCTTTGCTAAAAGAAGATAGTACAAGTAGGTTGTGAACCTAAATGTCTTCTGTGAACCTCTTTTAATCATTAGTAATTGTTCTTGCATGCAATGAACAGTGTGCTCAATATAATTATATTTTACTGGTTCTTTTTTCACAATGAATATGAAAAATCATTTGAAGAATGATGGCACCCACTTCTTTATTACTATCCAATCCAAAACAAAATTCTAGCAAGGAAATACCATCCTAAACCCATTGCACAAAAATATCATAACCATAAGGAGGCTTATGATCTGGATCCAAAATAGAACTTCTTGTTGTTCCTCTGATATACGAATCTTTCTATATTGCATATATTTTTTCATAATTCTCTGCCATCTTTTCTAGGTCAATGTGCACATTTGAGTTTTGTGCTTCAAACCCTAGATCAAATAGACTAGCAAATTCAGTCTCGATTATTGAAAAATTTTCCTCTTGAGTATTTTTATTGACAATTAATTTTCTATTTTCATCTTAATTTTTGGCACAGAGCATGATATTTTTTAGACAAGGGAATACTTTAGGTAACATCATGCATGCTGACCTAGCAACCCACGTGTTGGGACTGAAAAAAGCAGTAAGGGTTTTTAAAGTACCATGTTAAAATTTCGCATTTTGACCCCCTAAAATTCTTTTTGAGCCTATTTGCCATGATGAAATTCTGAGGTCTACCATGAATTTCAAGTGCTAATCACCTTTTTTTTGACATTTGAAGACATCTCAGTTCGTTAATTTCAAGTTTCGAGTTATTTCGTGATGTCATGTTTTTGGCACTTGTCAAAAACTGCATTTATGCCAAAGTGTCAATCTGTTGTAACTGGCCTAGTTTTCCCTTGAATATCTTGCACCTAGAAATGTTTCATGACCCACCACTTTGGGGATGTTGAGTATGTGTATCAGGGAACCTATGTTCTGAATTCCAAGTCATTTCGATATGTTTTGACTAGGTTTCAAACCCCTCAAAGTTGGTAGTTTACTGTTATCATGCATTGTGTAATTGATCAGAATTCTAAGTAGCCATGTTTGACTGACTGTAAATTTTGACCTAGTGACCTAATTGATAAAATTCCTCTTTTACTCCATTATAGAGGTAAAATACTTCTTGAGTATCCGTCATCAAGTTATGAAAATTCCATTTGGTCAATTTGCTAAGCCCACTCCATTTGCAATTTCTATCAGTGTGCCAATCTGCCAAATGCAGATTTATGAGTGACCTACTATGAGGTCTTATAATTTCACACCCGGTTGAATGGAATGGATAATTGAAAGCTCCCATGTATTCTAGGCATGGAAATGTGCTATCCTAATGATTTTCAGGTCATGATCAATCCATTTGTCCAGTTTGCCAATCTGATTTCGTTTGCAGTTTCTAATAATTTGATGGAGATCAGTTGCACAGCTTGGTCGGAGGCCCTATTTGCGAGGTTATATCTTGAATGTTGTGATTGATCAGATTAGGCAAGTGGTTGCCCTGAATTATAGAAAAAATTTACTTCAATTTTTCTAGGTCTTAGATCCTGAGGGTTCTGTTTGCATACTTTCCAAGTTTCTTTCCATTTGCAGAAATCGGTATTCCCTATGTTTTCAGTTTTCTGCATTTCCAAGTGGCTACTTTTGAGGGTCTGCCAAATGTGCCTAGATGATTGTCAAGAGGCACCCTTCTGGCTCTGTATCATCTACATAGCATACTTCCAGTATCCAGAGGCTCAAATTCTCAGGAGATCTTTTGACATGTTTTCAAAGCCACAACCAAATGCAATTCATTGTTGTTGGACAAGGTAATTTGCATAATTGATATAAAGAGGCAACCTGGCCAATTAAAATCATTGGACCTATTTGGTTTCGCCAAGCATCACTTTGTAGTATGGAATAATTTCAATCATAGGATGTGTGTGCCCATCGCCATGTCCTGGTTACCTATTTTTTTCAGTTGTTTATACTAGTTCCGGAGGCCGGTTGCCATTAAAAGGTTTAGTTTGCAAAAGTGGTTATAAAGTTGCTAATTTGATGTCTTGAGATCATTTGCATAGTATTTTGTACCTAAAAGGGTGAAATCATATTTGAAGTTTGCATTTGAACTTTAAGTTCAAACACATAGATCAATTAAAGAGGCACTTGTATCATGTTCATAAACTTAATATGTGCAACTTGTGCCCGGAAAGCCGAAAGGTCTTTATCGGGTAAATAGAAACTTTGTAACCGGGCACAGCTAGATCGACATTTATCAAAAGGTGATTTATAAGTGGATGGTAATTAAATAGAAAGAGGAGGTTTTATGGGCCATCCAATTTGTATTTTCTACAGGAAAAGGTTCTACGAAGACAATGAACTTTACATGCATATGCAAACAGAACATTATACTCGCCACATATGCCAAAGACACCACCCTGGTCACTATGATTACTTTCAAAATTACAATGATCTAGAGGCACACTTCAGTCAAGATCACTTCCTATGTGAGAATATAGATTTTCTTGCAAGAAAATTTTATTGTGTTTTCATTAGAATCTGAGTTGAAGGGGCAAAATGCAATTGAGCACGCTAGAAATATGTCCCGCTTTGAACACAATACTGCTTTTCAAATTCTTGTTATCTTTTTGTAGACATTCAGGAGATGAACACGAGTCCCATCAAAGCAGTAGAGGATGGGGACATGGACGTGGACATGGACGCAATGTGAATGATCACCTTTCTGCAACTAACATATCTAGCACTGAGATACAAAATATGCAGAATGCTCTTCACAATTCTATGTTGACTGCTTCGATTGAGAATGTAGTTAATTTTATGAACCTTGATCCAATGCCTTCATTGTTTTCTTCTGAGGACATGATAATTTCTTAATGTATCAAGATCAAGACAGACTATGGATCCATCAATGCTTTCCTCCTCACAATCTGCAAGCACATTTGTCAATCAGACAAATGTCAATTTGCCAATTTGTGAAAGCTGAACATGTGGAGAGAGAGAACATAGCAGCCAGCGTAAAGTTAAAAAACATTGCATAAAGCAATTCGTAGGTGTAAAGCTACATTCCACAAATGCCTTCAAGCAAATGCAACTAGCTTATGTAAAGCCAAACTCCACTACCTTCACCAGCAATCTCCATGCCAATGCAAAAATGGAAGCATAGACAAAGGCACGTGAACTGTTTGACAGCATGCTTCAAAGAGATATCATCTCATGAAATGCAATTTGTAGATGTAAAACCAAACTCCACAACCTTTCTTTGCAGCTTCACTTCCAATGCAAAATGCGGGAGCAAAGACAAGGCACGCAAACTGTTTGACAGGATGTCGTTTCATGAAATGCAGTGATTGCAGGATAAGCTTCAAATTGATTTGTTGACAAAGCATTAGAAACTTGCAAGCTAATGCAATCGGTAGGTGTAATACCCTTTTTCTGTGCAGGGGATGTAATTTTTATGAAATTAGTTTCATTAAGAACCAACCTTGCCAGCGTCCTCCCAGCTCGCTCAAAACGGTGGAGCCATAGAAAAAGGCAAATATAAAATAGAGATAAAGCATTTAAATTGTCTTAAAATGTGAAGAGCCCTTCAAGCAAATGCAATTCACAGATGTAAAGCCAATTTCAATAGCCATGCAACGTACTCCCATCCCGCAGTAACAATGGAGGGATTTGGCACATGAAAACAACCTTTTGAATAAAAAAATCGTATCATGAAATCTGCATTCCACGATGCTTCATTATATAGAGGCATTCTATCAATTAGTTAGCGGCTCTTACCTATGTAATGTCAAGTGCCCCAAATTGATTAAAGAAGAGCCAGCCTTGCCCTAACTTTTGGGGGATGCTAAGAACATTAAAAAACCATTGAGGAAGCCTATGCAGCTTGTGGGAGAATGAAGAGCTTAAAGGAGCCACCTGAAGTTATTATAGAAAGGTGTGGAAACTGAAAGACTGGAAATGTACAAAACTAGTTTGTCCCACACTGGTGGCGTATAAGTTTTTGTTGTCTATTTATATGGAAACACATATATCATTGTTTGAAGTAAAGAGCAAGAGCTCTTGGAGACTGCACAGCTTGGTTGAAGACTTAGTATATGTGGTGGGCCCCACCCTAATTTTTGTTTAAAATGCATAAATATTTAAAAAACTCTTAAAACATTATCCCAAAAACACAAATGACAAGTGGCACCCAATTGGCACCTAGTGGATAGTCATCCAATCATAGGACGCCACATGGTGCCCAGTAGGTGCCAAGTGGTGCAATTACAATGTAGTTCAAAAGCACCCATCATAAATTGACACATGGTGCCAAGTGGACTTGAAGACCAATCAGAGGGTGACACTTGGCGCATTCTGGTGAGATGTGCAGCTTTCATAATATTTTTTATTTTAAAATTATTTCAACAAAGAGTTAAAAAGTGT
>MU223292.1:172397-185158 GCA_018584345.1 Thuja plicata
CTTGCGACAAGTGTCACATGCTGGTGCATTGTGAGGAAAAAATGAATTAATTGAAATAATCAATTAAATTCATCACAAAAAGCAAATGGTTAAAAGGTGAGAAACTTCAAAAAGATCTAAGGGTTTGCTTATTTTCTTAATGGGAAGATGCTCACCATCTAACCTATAAGCCAATAAGACATTGGCCCACTTGTCACCTCAGACACATGGCACCCAGTGGATCTGCAGGCCAATCAGAGGCTGCCATGTGTCACTTTTTTGGAAAAGGGTTTTGAAATGGTATTAAAAAGCTTTTGAATCTATGTAATATAAAATGAGTTTGAATTATTAAAGTGAAATATTATTCAATAGTCAAACTATTGAATTAATGCATAATGTCAAATATTTCAAAATATTCCAAGGTTTAAAACTAAATATGCACGGGAGATGGAGTTTGCTATGGAAGATTCAGAGGGAAAATCTCATCCAAACTAGCACTATCATATATCACCGGAAAGGTCTCGGAATGAGGATTCTAATTTTGCAGACCATTTGGGTCTAGATAAAACAAGATTCTTTTAGTTTCTATTTGAACAGTTGCAGATATTTTCTGGGGATACATAGGTGTCGGTGATGGAATTTTTTTTTTCCTTTCTCCTATATCTATTTTTTTCTCCACTGTAATAGAGGATGTTGAAATTCATGCTGCTAGGCAGCTTCTAGGCTATGGAGTCTTATTTCTTTGTGTTCTTTATTTTGCAAATGTATAGTTTCAGATGAATTTTATACAGACCATTGAATCCCTATTTAATTCTTGTTTGATGTCTTTGTATGTACTGTCTTAATTCTTGCATATTAACTTGTAAGGCATGTTAATATACCAGTTATAAGGTAGCTGTGTGTTTGAATTTAAGTCTCTTTCAAGGAGAGAGTAAGTCTTGATTTCAAATTCTGAGAGTTATAGGTATGCATACAAATATGATGTCCAGGTATTGAAATGAGAAGAATGGCTTGCAAGGCATTTCATTCAGGTTTTTAAGTCTGGAATTGGGGTTTTCTAAGAGTGCACATTTGTATGACTCTGTTGCCCAATTAATAAGGCATTGGTCTCTTTCTTGTCCTGCAGTTTCTTCATCAAACCAGTTATTCAAATCAGTTTTAATTTTTTGTATGAGAGCTTGAATGTTTATGTTTTGCATTCCATGAATGTAAGAATACATGTTAGTTTCTTTAAAGAAGAAATCCACGGGTTAGCCTACCCAAGTCCAGAACTTGAAGAGAAGAAGGATCTTATCCTTGTCACATTGGCCATTTTCCTAGTTCTTAGCAGATCATGTAGGTGGGATCCTGCATAAGATTGGTCAAGTTGAACTCCCCTATCTTGTAAGCCTGAGAACTATCCACCGATTTTTTTGTCTGCATAAAATGTTTTAGTGAGAAAGTGTTTATGTATGTAGATTTAGTATTATTTAGGTGCACTCTCTTGAGTGTGTGGAACTCGAAGTAGAAGGATGATCAAATCCTCATCAATTAGCCTTTTCTTGCCCCTCAATTTGTATGAGAAGCAGATTCATGTGAGTTGGACTAAGATCCCCAAGTCTAGTTTGCATATTCTCTTTTAAAACTGAAGGATACAAGAAAAATAGCTAACAAAATGGCGACTCTGCTGAGGAAGTAAGATGCAAAATCTTATTGAAGAAATCAGAATCCCTGGTGTTATTTTAAAAGTTAAATCAAATTTTAGTTGATTTTTTCCCATCCAAGTTGCACTAACAAAATGGTGACTCTACTGCGGAGAAATGGATGTTTGTAAAGTTTGTAATGAATAATTGTTCATTGTCCATTTCTGGACCGGTTTGTGAATCTTAATCCCATACTTGTTATGGGTGGCGACTCTATTTTAAATTTGAAGAATCCTAGTTGTTTTGTGCCAGTTTAATTTCTGATTATCAATTGTTATTTGATGTTTAAGATCAACAAGTTTAAGATGTTTATTTCCTTGCTTGGCTAAATCAACATCCAAATCTGATCAAGAAAGAGTGTCAAGAAAAAGAATCTGAAATTTGTTTCAGATCTTTAAGAAAGGTATCCTGGGCAGTGTGTTTCTATTTGCAGCAAAAAGAAGAAAAAGATATTGTGACTTTGTTGGTTATAATGAACCTAGACTTAAAAATAATTTTGCAAATAGCTTTTGTTGTTTGAAAGTTCTCCTCTATAAGGAGATGGTGACTCTACCAAGAAAGAACCTAATGAAGCTACACAAAAGGTTGTAAATCTACAGAGTTTCAAGTCAAGAAATAAAAAAGGAGCAGCCACTACAATTCTGGTCCAGGTAATCTTCATCTTTTCATGAAATAAATTTATACAAATGGTTGTTCTCCATTAAGTGGTTTTAGCACAAAGTAGGAGAACTTTTGAGTTTGGTTGCATACTTCAGTAAGAAAAGGTTTCAGCATATTTGATTTGAAGTATGGAAGCATGCTGTCATAAAAGTTAGTGGAGAGATTATAGATCTACTACAAGATATAAATCTGATTTTCATTCTAGTGAATTAATTCTTAAATCTATTAAGAATGGAAGATTTTAGTTCACCTAGTAGGCAGCCCATTAGTAGTATCAATAGATCTATCTCTACTAGAAGGTACATGCAAATTTGTTTTGATGGTATACATGGTTTTCCCAATGTTATTCCTAATGGAATTAGAGACAAATTGCAAATATTTTGTGGGAAACAACATGATTTAGCAAGTCAACATATTCAGTTGTTTGTTGATTTGATGGATGATTTTGAGATTGCACATGAAGATGTTGATATGAAATTGTTTGTTCAGACTTTAAGGGATGATGCTAGTGAGTGGTTTTATTTTTTACTAGCATGTTTGATATCCTCTTGGAGTGAGTTGCATTCAGCCTTCATGTTGCAATTCGGTGAAAGAGTAAGTGCACATGATGCATTTACTAAGTTATTACAAATTAGGATTGACAATGAAGAACTACTTCCTAATTTTAACATTAGATTCAGAAAGGTTTATAATGATATCCCTAAAAATTGTAGACCCAATGATCAAGTGTGTGTAGTTATCTACTTTGATGCATTTGATAAGCATATGAGCTATTTGTTGCGGGATAAAGAACCTAAGACTTTGCATCAAGAATTCATGGAAGCTATAGAGATTGAAAATAACATGAAGTACAGACTGACAAAGAACCATTTCTCTAGAGGTGTTTGCTGGCAAGATGCATTTGAAAGTGGAAGTGAATGTCATGTTGAAGTTTCAAATTCATATCAGCATATAGTATGCCCTGTTGTTACAAATAATGTTGTTGAAATTTCAAACTTAAGAACATGTGCTGTTGAAGTTTCTTCATCACAAAGAGCTGATTCTATTTTTGTTTAAAAGAACACATGTGTTTGTAATGTTACATCAGTAGATGATAAATTTGATTCACTTGATGTTTCCCAAATGCAAGAAGTGATTTCAGTTGTTTCTTCTCCTATTAATGAATTGTATTATGATGAGAATTCTACTAATGATGATGTTGAAGAACATACATCTCAGTCTTATAGGGATGAAGAAGTTGAAAGCTGTGTTTCAGGTGATGAGAACAAGAGTGATCTGTCATGGGATGAAGGGGCATCAAATGAAAATGAAAGTGATCAGTATATACCTCAGTCTAGTGATGATGATGAGGCTGAAACTTGTTATCCAAGTGAAGGTGAGGACAATGAAAGTGTTTGTCCATCTTCCTATGAGTCTGATGCAACATGGGAAGAATAGAGCAGTGATGGGAGTGGGTTTTCTCATGAAAATGAAGGTAGAGTTCTTTCTTCTGAATCTGAAAATGATGTTTTATCTCTGCATGGTATAAATCAGCTTGTAGTTGATAGTTTTGAAGGAAGTTCATCATTGCAATATGAGGATAAAGTAGTTGAAGAATGTATTTCACATAATGATGAGTTACCTAATTATGCAAAGGAATTCCATGAAGTTGTAAGTGATTTTTCTTCCTCATATGCTAAAAGTACACATGATTTTGAAAGTAGTTTTAAGGTGTTTGTTAACCCGATGTATGATGAGGATGTTGATGTGGATCAGCCCATAATTTGTCAAAATGTGTACAAAGGAGCTTTGCATGGAATTATCAACCCACTTTTTGAAGATCTTGATAAAGTTTCAGATTTGGTTAGTTATGATTTTGATGATGATTCAGTGTTATGCTACACTAAGAAATCAGATTGCTTCTCTTCTAGTTGTGATAGTGATTACGATGAAAATGTTGTGTTTGGTGATGAAAGATATGATCAAGCATTTGTTGAAAATCAGTCGGCATGTGATAACAAGTTTTATGATGGTGTTGTTGCTAATTCAGTGTGTGATTATGAAGATACACTGGAAAATTGTGGAGTAATTTCTGAGGCTGATGTTAATGACATGTGTGAATACAAGTCTGATTACTCATTTGATTGCCGGTTGGACACACAAGGTGAGTTACAAATTCATGATACATATGACTCATTTGGTGAAGTAGAGTTTGAACACTTTATGTTTCCCATTGATAGCATGCATAAATCAGTTTATGAGGATGAATTTGATATTAGTATTCATGAGCATGCTGATGTATATTTTCATAGTGGACAAGATGAAGAAAGTGTGTCTGGTTTTTATATGCACTATGAAAATGAAGAGAGTTATTTTGTTTTTCCAAACAAGGAGATTGAAGATGTACATGAAATTGGTGAAACTGATATGAATGATATTTTCAGCTTACCTCAGGAAAATGCAAATGAAAATCAGGTTTATGATAGAGGCAAGTGTTGATTTCAGTTGTGGAGATGTTTGAGACTTTTTTTAAATGATGTACATGTTGTATAGTCACTTTCCCTTCAGTCGTGTGGTGTGTATCCTTTCAATAAAGAGGTTCCCTATTTTTGGAGAAGAGTTTCAAAGGAGAAGAGAGAGAAAGTGGAGATAAAGTCTGATTTCTTTTTGGGTGGTTTGTTGTACCATGAGATTTTGAAAGTTCTCTGCATGCCCGCATGGGGCATGTGTCCACAGTCAAAGCCACTTTTGGGACTAAAAAAATTAGTAAGGGTTTTTTAAGTACCATGTTAAAATTTTGCATTTTGACCCCCTAAAATGCTTTTTGAGCCTATTTGCCTAAATGAAATTCTGAGGTCTATGCATTTCAAGTGCTGATCATCTTTTTTTTGACATTTGAAGACATCTCAATTCATTAGTTTCAATTTTTGAGTTATTTCATGATGTCTTGCTTTAGGCACTTGTCAAAATCTGCATTTATGCCAGAGTGTCAATCTGTTGTAACTGGCCTAGTTTTCCCTTGAATACCTTGCACCCAGAAATGTTTCATGACCTGCCACTTTGGGGATGTTGAGTATGTGTATTAGAGAACCTATTTTTCAAATCCCAAGTCATTTCGATATGTTTTGACTAGGTTTCAAACCCCTCAAAGTTGGTAGTTTACTATTATCATGCATTGTGTAATTGATCAAAATTTTGAGTGGCCCTGTTTGACTAACTGTAAATTTTGACCTAGTGACCTAATTGATAAAAATCCTCTTGTACTCCATTATAGAGGTCAAATACTTCTTGAGTATCCGTCATCAATTTATGAAAAGTCCATTTGGTCAGTTTGCTAAGCCCATTCCATTTGCAATTTCTATCAGTGTGCCAAACTGCCAAATGCAGATTTCTGAGTGACATCCTTTGAGGTCTTATAATTTCACACCCAGTTGAATGGAATGGATAATTGAAATCTCCCCTATATTCTAGGCATGGAAATGTGCTATCCTAACAATTTTCAGGTCATGATGAATCTATTTTTCCAGTTTGCCAATCTGATTCTGTTTGCAGTTTCTAATAATTTGATGTAGATCAGTTGCATAGCTTGGTCAGAGGCCATGTTTTTGAGGTTATATCTTGAATGTTGTGATTGGTCAGATCAAGCAAGTGGTTGCCCTAAATTATAGACAAAATTTACTTCAAGTTTTCTAGGTCTCAGATCTTGAGGGTTATGTTTGCATACTTTCCAAGTTTCTTTCCATTTGCAGAAATCCGTATACCCTATGTTTTTGGTTTTTTGCATTTCCAAGTGGCTACTTTCGAGGGTCTGCCAAATGTGCCTAGATGATTGTCAAGAGGTTCCCTTTTAGATCTGTATCATCCATATAGCATACTTCCAGTATCCAGAGGCTCGAATTTTGAAGAGATCTTTTGACATGTTTTCAAAGCCACAACCAAATGTAGTTCATTGTTGTTGGACAGGGTAATTTGTAGAATTGATATAAAGAGGCAACCTGGGCGATTAAAATCTTTGGACCTATTTGGTTTCACCAAGTGTCACTTTGCAGTATGGAATAATGTCAATCATAGGATGTGTGTGCCCATCGCCATGTCTCGGTTACTTGTTTTTGTCAATTTTTGATACTAGTTCCGGAGGCCGGTTGCCATTAAAAGGTTTAGTTTACAAAAGTGGTTATAAAGTTGCTAATTTGATGTCTTGAGATCATTTGCATAGTATTTTGTACCTAAAAGGGTGAAATAATATTTGAAGTTTGCATTTGAACTTTAAGTTCAAACACATAGATCAGTTAAAGAGGCACTTGTATCATGTTCATAAACTTAATATGTGCAACTTGTGCCCAGAAGGCTGAAAGGTCTTTGTCGAGTAAATAGAAGCTTTGTAACTGGGCACAGCTAGATCGAAATTTATCAAAAGGTGATTTATAAGTGGATGGTAATGAAATAGAAAGAGGAGGTTTTATGGGCCATCCAATTTGTGGTTTCTGTAGGAAAAGGTTCTACGAAGACAATGAACTTTACATGCATATGCAAACAGAACATTATACTTGCCACATATGCCAAAGACACCACCCTGGTCACTATGATTACTTTCAAAATTACAATGATCTAGAGGCACACTTTAGTCAAGATCACTTCCTATGTGAGAATCCAGATTGTCTTGCAAGAAAATTTTATTGTCTTTTCATCAGAATCTAAGTTGAAGGGGCAAAATGCAATTGAGCACGTTGGAAATATGTCCCACTCTAAACACAATGTTGCTTTTCAAATTCTTGTTAGCTTTTTGTATAGACGTTCAGGAGATGAACACGAGTCCCATCAAGGCAGTAGAGGATGGGGACATGGATGTGGATGTGGACGCAACGTGAATGGTCACCTTTCTGCAACTAACATATTTAGCACTGAGATACAAAATATGCAGAATGCTCTTCACAATTCTATGTTGACTGCTTTGATTGAGAATGTACTTAATTTTTTTAACCTTGATCCAATGCCTTCATTGTTTTCTTCTGAGGACATGCTAATGTCTTAATGTATCAAGATTAAGATGGACTGCGGATCCAACAATTCTTTCCTCCTCACAATCTGCAAGCACATTTGTCAATCAGACAAATGTCAATTTGCCAATTTGTGAAAGCTGAACATGTGGAGAGAGAGAACATAGCAGCCAGCGTAAAGTTAAAAAACATTGCATAAAGCAATCCACAGGTGTAAAGGTACATTCCACAAATGCCTTAAGGAAAATGCAACTGGCTGATGTAAAGCCAAACTCCACTACCTTCACCAGCAATCTCCATGCCAATGCAAAAATGGAAGCATAGACAAAGGCACATGAACTGTTTGACAGCATGCTTCAAAGAGATATCATCTCATGAAATGCAATTTGCAGATGTAAAACCAAAATCCACAACCTTTGTTTGCAGCTTCCCTTCTAATGTAAAATGTGGGAGCAGAGACAAGGCACACAAACTGCTTGACAAGATGTCGTTTCATAAAATGCAGTGATTGGAGGATATGCTCGAAATTGATTTGACAAAGCGTTAGAAACTTGCAAGCTAATGCAATCGACAGGTGTAATGGCATTTTTCTGTGCAGGGGATGTAATTGATATGAAAGTAGTTTCATTAAGAATCAACCTTGTCAGCATCCTCCCAGCTCGCTCAAAATGGTGGAGCCATAGACAAAGGCAAATATAAAATAGAGATAAAGCAATTAAATTGTCTTAAAATGTGAAGAGCCCTTCAAGCAAATGCAATTCGCGGATGTAAAGCCAAGTTCAACAGCCATGCAGTGTACTCCCACCCCACGCCAACAATGTAGGGATTTGGCACATGGAAACAACCTTTAGAATAAGAAAATTGTATCATGAAATCTGCATTCCATGATGCTTCATTATATAGAGGCATTCTGTCAATTAGTTAGCGGCTCTTACCTATGTAATGTCAAGTGCCCCAAATTGATTAAAGAAGAGCCAGCCTTGCGCTGACTTTTGGGGGGTGCTAAGAACATTAAAAAACCATTGAGGAAGCCCGCACAGCTTGTGGGAGAATGAAGAGCTTAAAGGAGCTTCCTAAAGTTATTATAGAAAGGTGTGGAAACTGAAAGACTGGAAATGTACAAAACCAATTTGTCCCACACTGGTGGCGTATAAGTTTTTGTTGTCTATTTATATGGAAACACATATATCATTGTTTGAAGTTGTATAATTAGAAAATGGAAGCACTTCCATTGTAGATGTGTTTATCCTTCCGAGTAAGTGGTTTGGGGTCATGGAAAGCACCTTGAATGGGTTCCTGACATTGACATGGCTTCCTCCCTGATTTGTTCCTCTTTCCACTCCTGTCTGGCCTGATTTCTACATTCTGAATGGCAGACTGATGATTTTGGGCTTCAGGGTCAAGGTCAACATTTCAGGTTTATGTCGACCTTGACCTAGACCTAGGTTAGGGTCAACCTTGACCTTGAGCTAGGGTCCAGATCCTGGGGTCTTCTAGTTTTCGGAGGTCGGCCTTTGCAAAAAGTATTTCCCACTTTCAGGTCGGCTATTTTGCGTTCTGAAGCATTGATTCTAAAATTATATTTAATATAGGTCCTCTCCTAGGGGTAAAGGCTTTAATGGGATTTAATTCTCCTATGTAGGCCTCCTTAGAAGATTGTGCCCTAATTTCATATAAAAGGGAAGCTTTCTCTCTCATTTTCTCTAAGTCTAAGGAGCAAGATTGAGAATTATCATCAAGAATTCCTAATTTAGATCAAGAATCATCAAGTGAAGTTCAAGAAAGCATTCAAGCAAGATTTCAAGCAAGCATTCATCCATTTCAAGTATTCATTTCCATGAAGGATATCCATTGGAGGTCATTGAAGGATTGAAGCTACAAGGTGCCCTTTTGGTGATCTCTGCATCCACCTTCTTCCAAGCCTATTCCAAATTCAAGAACCCATTCAAGACTTGGTGTTGGAGATCTATAAGCAAGAGATTGAATACATCTTACCTTTTCTACACTCCACATTTTGAAACATACTTGTGGATTCAAGGATTCGAATCTGCCACAAGGACTTTTTCAAGCAAGGTGAATTTATGCATTTACTTTGTCTATTTCTGCAATTTTAATTACATATATTTGAGGTTAATTCCAAAACTAGGGTTTGACCAAGGAAAACCTCTCCCCCAAAACAAAACAATCTCCTTTTTCTTGTAGGTACAGGTACAGAACAGTGAATTTGAGCCCAGATCTGGATACCCTTTTTGGCAAACTTTCAGGATCTGCAAACAAAGTCACTTTCGGATATGTGCAGGTCAGGGTCAACATTATTGGGTCAGGGTTGACATTTGTGGGTCAAGGTCGACCTTTTTCATAACATGACATCAAAATGGAAAACAATTTCTGGGTTTTGTTTGCCTCTGTGTTCCGATTCTGTATCAACTGTCAGTTTTTTAGAAATAGTCTACAGACCTCAGAAAATAACATTCTTTGATCTGCAATATTTCAAGGTTAGTGCACTTCTCCCATCTCTTCAATTACTATTATACACCATTTCTATACATATAATTAATAGAATTTAAAGTATTTCCTTTAACATTCTCCCTTTCAAATAGTTGATTCATTTGTGTATTAACCCTTCTCTTGGGTTGGTCAACTTGGATCTCCCATTTGTGCATTTGAGGATAAAAAAGAACATCTTATCTTCTCCTTAATCACAATTGCAACACTTAATCAACTCAATTTCATTAAGGTTAATACAATCTAGGTAATTCAAAGAATAATTTACATCCCCCATTTTCAAGTCTTACCTTTTAATAATCTATCAAACCATTCTTTCTTAACACATTATACATTTTTAATAAACACATCTCTATTTTAATCCCCTTTACATTTTGGTGAGATAACCTCCATGATTTCTTATCTTACATTTTGGTGAACCCATGATAGATAACTCTTTCTTTTTGGTGTTAGATTTACATTGTTTATGCTAGATCTTGCATTTTCTTTCAAATTACATTTCAATTCAATAGATAAAAATTTTGTGTTAGTTCATTGGCATTGTATTGGTGTATGAGCTTTATCACATCTAGTCCTACTTATAGTATCCTGGTTAGAAGAAGTCATAGACTTATGGGTTCCTTTGATCCTAAGTCTTCCTCTCCTTTCCTTAGGATCCCAGGTGACAATTTAATAACTCATGATTCCAATCCCTCCATGGAGCATAACTCTTCTCACTCATCTCACAATGAAGATGATGCTTTAAGGATTCCTCCTGAACAAGTGCAAAACCGTTTGACCGAACTTGATAAAATGGGAAATTGTCTTATCCAAGAAAACCATAATCAAGATTCTATCCAAGCCATAGAGGCTCTTAAGAAATTTCTCCATGATAATGATCAAGGTATTAATTTCTTGCGTAGTATTACTCACCTTGTGAATTTGAATGTCAAGCCTTTAGCTCAAGAAGCTCAAGAGTTAGGAGTCACACCTATTGTCACTAGTGTATGACCTTCTTCTGTTCATCTACCTAGTATTCCTACTTATACTCCTCCTTTGATAACAACTTCTATCACAAGTGCACCTATTCCTGTGAGTGCTCCACCGGTATCTTTACCTACCTCACAACCTTCATATCATAGTTTGCCTTTTACTTATACTAATCCTCTTCCAACTATGGTTCCTAATGTTCCACCAGTTGTGTCTTCTATTCCTGCTACTTCTTACACTTTTCCTAGTGTTCCTAATATTGTTATGCCACCTATTTCCTCTAATGATTCTACAATTATTAGTTTGGCCCAAACTGTGTCATCTTTACAACAACAACTTGCATCTCTAACTCAATCTAAATTTAGCATTCCTACATGTGATATAGGTAGTCCTTTATCTCTAGATATCATTCGTGCTACTATCCCTCAGCAAGCCGATATGCCTTGTCTTGAGAATTATAATGGAAAAGGTGATCTTGTTACTCATGTTAAAACTTTTCAAATCCTTTGTAGTGATTATGCTCATGACCATAGGATTTTAGCTAAGTTGTTTGCTAGAACATTTCAAGATAAGGCTTTACAGTGGTATTGTTCCTTACCTCCCTATTCCATTGATTTTTTTCCCAGACTTGCTAATTCCTTCATTCAACAATTTCAAAATAACATTGGACCACAAGTATCCTTATCTGATTTAATGCATTGTAAAAAAAATACTAAAGAAAAATTGATAGATTTTCTTGGTAGATTTAAGAATTTGCATGCTCATATTTCTTATCATGTTCCTGATATTGATATTCAACATATGTTTATTGCAAACTTACAAAAAGATATTAGGGATAAAATTTTGCTTATTGAATTTACCTCCTTTCAACAATTGTGTGCAACACTTCACCATTATTAATTACAAGTGAGTCAGTTTGAGAGAAACACTCCAATGGCTCCTATTCCAGTTGATAAGGGTGACAATGCTCCTAATCCTCATAAGTTTTAGAAACCTAACAACTATGTCAAGATTAATAAACAGATGAATACGGTTGCTGATCAAGTTGCAGCTACATCTACTAATGCTTCTACATCCACTACTTTCCGTATGAATCGTACGTTTACTCCTCTCTCTCTAAAACTTTACATTCTATAATTAATAGGTTGTTAAGTGCTAGCATGATTACTTTGTCTCCTATTCGACCTCTTCTTCCTACCATGATAGCTTCAAAATCCTTTGATTCCCAAGCTTTCTACCAATACCATCGCCAGAATGGCCATGACACTAAAAAATGTTACTCTCTAAAGCATAAGATTCAAGATCTGATTGATTCTAAAGATTTATCTATTGATAATTTTGATGGTAATGGGAATAAATCTATTTCTCCTCCTAATCAAAACCTTCAAATCTATACCAATCCCTTACCTACACATGATACTAATACTATAGCTCAACCATCTTCTGTAGACATTGTTTTTTATTCAAAGATGGATGATCTTAATAACATTGTTAATCATGTGGAGAGTGTTGCGCCATCTCAAATTATTGTTCAAGATCCTCCACCTCCACTTCAACTTCCAATTCCACCTAAAACTCAAAAACAAACTAAGGGTAAGCGACCTAGGGAACTTTTAATTACCTTTGATGATTATGAAACAATGAAGGCTCCCGATGGTCCCATTTATATCTATGCTAGGATTGCTAAGATACCTACTCATGGTTGTTTAGTTGATCCCACATCTTTAATCAATGTCATTACTGAAGAAAATATTTTCATGAAAGGATTACAACATGATTTTTATGATTCATCTGAGGCATGGATCCAAACTTGTAATGGCTTTCTTTATCCTGCACTTGGTTCTATTAATTTACCTGTTGAAATTTGTGGTAAAGTTATAGAGTCTACTTTCATCATTATTCCTACTTCTGATCAATTTCAAATCAAATTTGGTTTACCTTGGATAACTGCTATGCATGCTATCGCTTCTCCCATTCATAAATGTCTTAA
>MU223292.1:227010-245276 GCA_018584345.1 Thuja plicata
AAAAGGTTTACAAATTGACCTTGATCTCCTAGTTTTCATGAATACAATCAGTTAAACTAATTAAATACATCATTTATGCTTTTCTTGATCCACAAGAAATGGTTTTCTAGCTAAGAAAGAAACTATTCTACATACTAAAGTGCTTTAGCTAACGTGTAGTTTAGATCCTCTTTTCTCAGTGTTAAAACTATCTATCGATTAGACTAGTACTTGGTGATGTTTTCTCAGTTGATATACTCTGCTCATTGTTCATAAATTTTCTTATGACCACTATTCTTCAATGAACACTGTGCTTGGTGATCACTATCACTCGGTGAATTTTGTTGCTTGGTGAATGCTGACTGACCGACGAAAATTTTCTGCTTGAATACTAATGACAACATCTGATCCTTTCAGGATTATCAATCTCACCCTTTGGTATTAGTATCAAAAACTGATATGTACAGTATATACCAAGTATGTTATACTTTCACAATGACTCCCCCTATGTGCATGCCTTGGTATGTAGATACACTGTATGTTTATGTTTCCCCATTTTTTGAAATTAATGACAAAGATGTACATGGTGCAGGAGCACCTTAAGGTCTATTGAAGATCTTTGACAATTTGGGCTTGTAGGTGGTTCTATCCAACCACCAAGGAAATAAGGACTAAGATAAAGTCTCAAATATGTGTGGATTGTGCTCTTAGGTAAGAATATTTAGAATTTTGTGTGTGGGTTAGTCCAATTGGTTCTAAGCTCTTTGTTTGCTTAAGATCTAGGAAATTCAAATTGGGTCAAACATTGACCAAGAATCCAAAATGGAGTAGCACATGTACTTTTGGTGTTTTTGAATGTTTTAGGATCCAATAGAGTGCTTCTAGGTTGATTTGTGCAAGTTAGGATAGTAGAATGTCAATATTGCAAAAGTTGTAAAAGTTGCTCATGACAACTTTGCAAAGTTGCTCATGACAACTTTGCAAAGCTGTCATGACAACATTTCCTAGAATGTTGGAAATAGCTTTAATGAGGTCTGAAACCTAACCTAAGGGTCTGATCACATGGAAGTGGACTACTTAAGACCACACAAACCCTAATCTAGGGGTTGGACATTAGATTTTACAGATTGAGTTTGGAGAAAGAAAGGATTTGACTATTTTTTGCATTACGAAGCTTTAAGGTGGAAAATATGGATAGGGTTTAGAACAATGTTGGTTTTCTCATAAAAGTGACCCTATGCACATATTATTCATTTAAATTTCATTGCTATGATAAAGAATGTAAATCTAGAAATGTTTGCAAAGGAAAATGGAATAAAATACTTACCTCCAAAAAAGAATATGCTGAAAACCCTATCAAACAGTCTCAGAAACTATTGATTTCCACATTCTAAACTAAACCTATAAGATCTACAAAAACTAGAAATAGTTTTTCTTTTATGAGAAAGGTTTATTTTACCCAAAAATGAATGTCACCTTTGACCCAAAAGTTCTTATCCTGACCCAGAACAGAATGTTAATTCAGACCCAAAAATGAATGTCTCTTTTGACCCAAAAGATTTGATTGTGACCCAAAATTTCCAATTCTCACCTACACAGTCTGATGGAAAATCTGTTTCCAGATCTTGAAAGTTTCCAAAAAGGGTATCCAAATCTACACTCCAATTTGTTGTTCCGAACCTGTCCCTGTAAGAAAATGGTTTTGTTAGTTGGGTGGGAGGGGTTTGCCTTGGTCAAACCCCTGTTTTGGAATTAACCTTATAATTGAATTGAAATTGCATAAGTAAACAAAGTAAATGAACAAATTCACCTTTCTTGTATAGAAACCCTTTTTGCGGATTTGAATCCGTGGATGCACAAGTATGTATGCACCAAATCAATGTAGAATGTAGAATGTTTGATGTAGGATGTCTCAAATCAATTTTGTGTATATCTTCAACACCACTTTTGAATGGATCTTGGAATAGGAAGAGGCTTGCATGGATGTGGATGGAGAAATCTTCAACAAGAGGGCTCTACAGAGCTTGAATCCTTCAATGGCTTCTAATGGATCTCCTTGATGCATTGAATGCTTGAAATTTCTTGAATGCTTGGATTCTTGAGAGTAGATAAATTCTTCAATAGATATTTAACTTGCTTCAAATATTTCTTCTTAGCTTGTCCTTCACACTTAGATTTCACCTTTCAAGTATTAGAGAAAATGAGAGGAGAAGGCTTCCTTATATACAAATCTAGGGCACAATCTTCTAGAGAGGCCTACATAGGAGAATTAAATTCCCATTAGACCTATACCCCTAAAAGTGGACCTATATTAAATGTAATTTCAAGATCCGCTACTTTGGAACCCGAAACAACCAACTCGAAAGTGGGAAACAATTTCTCCCATAACCCGACATCCAGAAGTCCCAGGAATCTGAAATTTGAACCCTGGGATAGGGTTGAGGTTGAAATTGACCTAGATCAAGGTCGAGGTCAATCTTGACCTAGGTCAAGGTCGAGGTTAACCTTTACCCAGAAAGGTCGATTTTGACCTTGAGGTCAACAATCTCATAATCTAGAGTAGAGTGCTAGAAAAGGTAGGAGAAAAGTGGAAAATATGGTAGAATCAGGGGGAAAAAGTAGATCCAAGTCAAAGACCCATCCAAGGTGCTTGACATGACCCCAAACTACTTACTCAGAGGGCTAAACTAGTCCTAAATGGAAGTTCTTCCATTTTCCAATGATACAAGATCCTTCATCCACACTTTAATGGATAGAATGGTATTTTCTTTAGTTGGATTAGTGTAAAGGAGTTCATGTAGTTAATCCATGTGGTGGTATCTTAGGAGTTTCATACTTTATTTTGTTAGTTTTTAAATTCTTTAGTTTTGTCTGTGTCATTGTCTAATCGAGAGATAATTATGTAAATATGGCATTTTCTTGAATTCCTGTGGTTGGATCTTCATGGCAACTTGGAGTAAAGAAAGGAACTTTTTAGTTAGTGTAAATATGGATTTTGGACTCCTTGTGTGCAGGGGAGATAATTTTACAAGCAGGCCCTAGGCAAGTACAAAGATATTTGGCCAGGGCTTCACAGAGTTGCAGAGGAAAGAGGACTTTCTAAATGGATTGGTTTGTGCTAATCTCAAGTTAAAGGAGGTAGGGGTATGTGAAAAAGATATATGGTTGCAAGGAGGAGTTCATATGAATCCTTTAGTGCACTTATTGAAACTAGGAAAGTCAGACTAGGTTACATGCCCTAGAAACCCTTAAAGATAGGGGTTTGTTGGAAGTCCTATGTACAAACACCATGGAGACCTAAGACCTAGCAAATATTGATGCCTAGGAGGTCCTTAGAGAGAATCCAAAACTAGTTTTGGGGTTTGTTAAGAGAAGTTTCAAGAAAATCCAATATTACTGGTTTTAGGAGGCCTAATTGGGCTAAAAAGGCTACAAGGCCTAAAAACTAGGAAAGAGTGAAATCGATGGAAAAAAATTGAAAGAATCCATCAGAGTGGATCAAGATTGAAGGAAGGTGAAGGGGAAATAGGTTTAAATCCTATTCCTATTTCAAAGAATAGTTTGGGAGCATAGTTGCTTGAATTGAGCCTATGGATGCATAGTTGTGTAGAGAAGGATTGAGGAGAGTTTGAAGTTGGTGGAGAGCTCTAGTTGGTGTAGAGGAACCATAGGAGTGTCCTCTAGTTAGGGTAGAGAGAATCACCCTAGAAAGTTCAGAGAAAAGGTGTTTAGAAGAGAAATAAATCTCTTAGGAGTTAGAGCTCCCCATAAAAGGACTATCAAAGCCATTGAAAGGCTTGGGAAGTAAGTGTGCATGTTAGAGGTGAGTGAGTCAACTGGTGTGAGCACCATGGTGACCAATGCAGAGTTGGAAAGAGATTTTTTAGAACAAAAAGTAAAGAGTAGACTCCTATAATAAGATATGAAGGAGATGAAACATAAATTGGCTGAAGTTGTAGAGACTGTAGGAAAAATGAAGGAACCATTAGGAGAGGATAAAGACAAAGGAAAGAATCAAGTTGAAGAGGAGGAATAACTAGAACCAAACCCTCCACTACTTGAGGAGCCTTTCCTCAAAGCCCTAAAATCACTAAGTGGTAAGGCACTAGAAGGAATCCATGTATTCTCTAGTTGAATGGATGTAGAATTGGCAATGGAATGGATTAAGGGTATGGAAAATCACTTAGAGTGTGATGGAATCACAAAGGCATAGAAGGTGAAGATAGCTAAGTCAATATTGAGAGGACAAGCATTAAATTGGTGGAAGTTCTTGCGAGAAGAATGAGAGAGAGAAGGAAAGAAGCCAATATTCAATTGGAAGGCTATGGTGGCTAAGGAAAAAGAAAATTACCTACCAGAGGATTATGACATGGAACAGCATAAAAAGAGGTAGAATCTCAGACAAAAGGACTTAGATGTGGCATCCTACACAGAATAATTTCAAAAATTATCCCTTAGGTCTAGAGTGCAAGAGATGGAAAGCATCAAGGTGGCTAGGTACCTCAATGGACTTAGGTGGAACATTCAAGAGGAGCTAAGTCTATTTACCTTAACTTTTATCTATGGTTGTTTTCAAATGGCCCTTAGGGTGGAAGAAAAACTCAAAAAAAAGAAAGTTTCAAACTCTAGGTGTAGTTGGAGAGGTAGAGACTCTAGAGGAGGGAATAGAGGAGGTTCTAGTGGAAGGATCAATGACATCAGAGTTTAAGGAGACTCTAAGCTCATTGATAAAACAAATGAGTCAAACAATAAAGGAGGATATGGTAGAGGGAGAAGATTTCACAGTGGTGGAAGAGGTAGATATGGTGGTTTTGGAAGAAGCTCACATTTTTCTTCAATGATATGTTATAATGTTGGACAGTTGGGTCACCCTACCTATAGGTGTCCAGATAAGCCATCATATTCACAAGGAGAGAATAAATTTGCATATGTAAAATACAAAGACATATCTAAATATTCTAAGGTAAGTCTTGATTCAGAGAAAGGAGAAAGCCTAATGCTTAGAAGAATGTTGATTCAAGAACCTAATATGGATGAATAGAAATAAAGGAGAGAAATAATTAGGGTGAAGTGCAAGATCCATGAAAAAGTGTGTAGAGTCATCATAGACTCAGGGTCAATAGATAATTTTATTTCAGAGGAGATGGTGTAGAAGTAGAAGTTGGACAAGATACCTCATGCTTGCCCCTATAAAGTAACTTGGTTGAAGAAGGGGAAAAGCATATTGGTCAATGAACAAGTATGGGTTGAATTCACCATAGGGAAGTATTAGGACAAGATACTTTGTGATGCTTTACCAATGGATGCTTTCCATATGTATCTTGGAAGACCATGTCAGTATGACAGAGAAGCAGTCCACCATGGCAAGGAGAATAAGTACTCATTCAAGAATAATGGAGTCACTTATAAGATTTAGTCATTGATAGAAGAAGATATAGTGGAGAGGAAGGAGACTAATACTCTTTTAATGAGTGGAAAACAATTCCTAAAAGACATGAAGGAGGAAGAAGGAATTGGTTTTGTTATCTTGGTAAAACCAAAAGAGGAGGAGACACCCAATTAGACACCTATACCTGCAGAAGTGAGAGAGCTATTGGATCAGTTCAAGGACAACATATGTGATGGGACATGAGCTACACTACCTCCACAAAGGGCAAGTAGTTATAAGATTGATTTTGTGCCAAGGGAGTCATCGCCAAATAAAGCTTCTTACAAGATGACACCAGAGAAGAATAAGGAGATTTCAAGGCAGGTTCAAGAGATTTTGGATCAAGGTTTAATAAGAAAGATCATTAGTCCATGTGTTGTTCCATTGGTATTGGCTCATAAAAAGAGAGGTAAGTGGAGAATGTGTACTGACTCTAGGGAAATAAATAGGATAAAAACTAAGTATAGATTTCCTATTCCTAGAATAGAAGACTTGATGGATTGTCTTGGGGGTGCTAAGTACTTCTATAAAATAGACCTTAAGAGTGGTAATTATTAGATTAGGATGAAAGAGGGGGATGAGTGGAAGTCTACCTTTAAAACCACAGAGGGACTATATGAGTGGTTAGTAATGCCATTTGGGATTAAAAATGCACCTAGTACTTTTATGATGGTCATGAATGAAGTCTTAAAGGATTACATAGGTGTATTTGTAGTAGTCTACCTAGATGATATCCTCATCTTTATAAAAACCAAAGAAGAGAATATAAAACACATACAAATTTTGTTGAAGAAACTCCAAGAGCAGAAGTTAACCATCAACCTTGAGAAAGTGAATTCATGAAACAAGAACTTGTCTACTTAGGGTTTACAGTTTCCCAAGGTGACCTAAAGATGGATAAAAGCAAGGTTGCAGCAATCCTATGTTGGTCTACTCCAAAAATAGGGATAGAAGTGAGAAGCTTCCATGGTTTGGCTTAGTTTTATAGGAAGTTTGTGAGGAGATTCAATGAAATATGTGCACTTGTCCTAGATACCATAAAGGGGGGAGTCCAGACAAAGTTCATATGGACCATGGAAGTTAATGAAGGTTTTGAAAGGTTGAAGAAAGAAGTGGCTACCTAGCCTATAGGGGCGTTTCCATGGTTTGGCTTAGTTGTATAGGAAGTTTGTGAGGAGATTCAATGAAATTTGTGTACCTGTCCTAGATACCATAAAGGGGGGAGTCCAGACAAAGTTCATATGGACCATGGAAGTTAATGACGGGTTTGAAAGGTTGAAGAAAGAAGTGGCTACACAACCTATAGGGGTGTTTCCATGTTTTGACAAATTAGTCATTGTGGAATGTGATGCTAGAAACATAGCAGTTGGTGCAGTCCTAAGTCAAGAAGGGAGGTTAGTACCCTTCTTTAGTGAAAGGTTAATTGAGGAAAAGTCTAGATATTCATCTTATGACTTAGAGATTTATTATTTGGTACATTCTTTTAAGAAGTGGAGGCACTATTTGTTGCCAAAATATTTTGTGGTATACACAGATAACCAAGCTCGTAGCTACATCAATACACAAGAGAAGCTCAATTTGAGATACATAAAATGGATGGAATTTCTGCAAGCATACACATTTACAATCAACATAAGAAGGTAGCGAATAACAAAGTTGCAGATGCACTTAGTAGGATTTTTTTTACTATCCAAGAGACCCAATTGAAGAGCATAGGAGTTGAAGGATTTAAGGATCTACATGAAGGAGATGCACATTTCTCAGAGATCTACAAGGTATGCACTAGTTTGATAATCATTTCCTTAGTGAATATGTTGATTACATATTGCAGAATGGTTTACTGTTTAAGGGAAAACAACTATGTGTTTTAAGGGGTTCCATGAGGGAGAACCTCATCCAAGAGAAGAACAATGGCAATTTGAGTGGAGATATTTTACCATTGGCCTAAAATGTAGTAGGATGTAAGGAGGTATGTTGAGCAATGTGGGGTATGTGAAAAGGCCAAAGGGACATCCTCAAATGAAGGGCTCTATCATCCATATACCATCCCAAATAGGAATTGGGAGTACATAAGTATGGACTTCATAGTGGGATTACCTAGAACACCAACTGGTTTGGATAGCGTGTTTGTGGTAGTAGATAGATTCAGTAAAATGAGTCATTTTTTTTTCCTTGTAAAACAACTCATGATGCTAGTCAAATTTCTTATCTTTTCTTCAAAGAGATAGTGAGAATACATGGGTTTCCAACCAATATTGTATCAAATTGGGATGTGAAATTTATTGGGCACTTCTAGAAAACCTTATGGAAGAGATTCGGGACCAACTTGGCACATAGCTCTTCATATCATCCTCAAACGGATGGTCAAACAGAAGTAATTAACAGGGTACTTGGTAATTTATTAAAAAATTTAACAAAGGAGTATGGGAACAGATGGGAATAAGACATCCCACAAGAAGAATTTGCCTATAATGATAGTACCAATAGGACTACTGGTAAGAGTCCTTTTGAAATTGTGTATGGATTACATCCAAGGGGTGTTTTTGAGCTTAGGGCCTTATAAGGTTATCAAGGGATCAACGAACATGTAGATGACTTTGCTTAGTCAATGAGAGAGGTTCATGAACAGGTGAGAAGGACATTAATGGATGCTAATTAGAAGCTTAAAGATAAAGTGGATGAGAAGAGAAGAGACTTATAGTTTGAGGTAGGCAACTTGGTGATGGAGTTTTTGAACAAATCTAGACAACAAAAAGATATTCCTAGAAATCTTTAGATGAAGATAACTAGTCCATGTAAGGTGTTGGCCAAGTATGGCTCCAATGAGTACAAAATAGATCTACCAAAAGAGATGTCCATTTATCCTATCTTCAATGTGAAGGATCTGACTGAATACAAGGGTCCAGAGATAGAGGAGAAAGAATACAGTACATAGGTGATTAAGTATGTGGTATAACTCAAGGTTCCTGATCGGATCAAGCCTCAAGCTGAGAAGGTAAAAGATTCTAGAGTGAAGAAGAAGACTAGAAACAAGACATACATGGAGCACCTAGTGAAATGGAATCTTCAACCTGAATCAGAGACTACTTGGATAGTAGAGGGTGATTTCATGAAGAATGGCATCAGTCTGGAGTTTATCACACCTCAAGTACCCTAAATTTCTTGTTGCAGGGGGAGAATGGTGCAGGAGCACCATAAGGTCTATTGAAGATCTTTAACAATTTTGGCTTGTAGGGGGTTCTAGCCAACCACCAGGGAAATAAGGACTAAGATAAAGTCCCAAATGTGTGTTTATTTTTTTTTTAGGTAAGAATCTTTAGAGTTTTGTGTGTGGGTTAGTCCAATAGGGTCTAAGCTCTTTGTTTGCTTAATATCTAGGAAAGTCAAAGTGGGTCAAACATTGACCAAGACTCCAAAATGGAGTAGCACATGTACTTTTGGTTTTTTGAATGTTTTAGGATCCAATGGAGTGATTCTAGGTTGATTTGTGCAAGTTAGGATAGTAGAATGTCAATATTGTAAAAGTTGTAAAAAGTTGCTCATGACAACTTTGAAACTTTGCAAAGTTGTCATGGCAACATTTCCTAGAATGTTGAAAAGATCTTTAATGAGGTATGAAACCCAACCTAAGGGTTCGTGCATGTCGAAGTGGACTACTTAAGACCACACAAACCCTAATTTGGGCGTTGGACATTAGATTGTATGGATTGAGTTTGGAGAAAGCAATGATTTGACTAGTTTTTGTGTTACAAATCCTTCATCCACACATTAATGGTTTGAATGGTAGTTTATTGTGTTTTATTATTGTAAAGGAGTTCATGTAGTTAGTCTATGTGGTGGTAGCTTAGCATTTTAGTACTTTCTTTTACCAGTTTGTAAATTCTTTAGTTTTGTCTTTGTCATTGTCCAGTCTAGAGACAGTTATGTAAATATGGCATGTTCTTTAATTCCCGTGGTTGGATCATCATGGACAATTGGAATCAAGAAATTAAATTTTTAATTAGTGTAAATATGGATTTTTTATTCCTTGTTTGCAAGGGAGCTAATTTTATAAGTAGGCCCTAGGCAAGTATAGAGATATTTGGCTAGGGGTTTGCAGAGTTGTAGAGGAAAGAGGACTTGCTAAATGGATTGGTTTGTGCCAATATTGAGTTGGAGGAGGTAGGAGTATGTGAGAATTATATTTTTTCCCAGGAGTATTTCAAAGGAATCCTTTAGTGCACTTATCAAAACCAAGAAAGTCAGAATGGCTTACATTCCCTAGAAACCCTTAAAATTAGGGGTTTGCTAGAAGTCATATGCATAGACACCATGGAGACCTAAGACCTAGGAAATATTGAATCCTAGGAGGTCCTTAGAGAGAATTAAAAACAATTTTGGGGGTTTTTTAAGAGAATTTCGGAGGAAATCCAAGATTATTGGTTTTAGGAGGCCTAATTGGGCTAAAAAGGCTACAAGGCCTAAAAAATAGGAAAGAGTGAACTCGATGGAAAAACCTTGAAACAATCCATCAGAGTGGATTAAGGTTGATTGAAGGTGAAGGGGAAATAGGTTTAAATCCTATTCATATTGTCAAGAATAGTTTGGGAGCATAGTTTCTTGAATTGAGCCTATGGATGAATAGTTGTGTAGAGAAGGATTGAGGAGTGTTTGAAGTTGGTGGAGAGCTCTAGTTGGTGTAGAGGAACCATAGGATTCTCCTCTAGTTAGGATAGAGAGAATTACCCTAGTAAGGTCATAGAAATGGCCTTTAGAAGAGAAAGAAATCTCTTAGGAGTTAGAACTCCCCATCAGTATAACTTAAAGCTTGTCAAGAATTTGCTTATGATATTGCTTGATATCTACCATCAAATTTTCCCATTTGTCCTTCAAGTTCTCTAAGGTCATGTGCGCCAATGTAATTTGAGCATGCATGTCATATATGCCTTCAATTACTGACATCTCTAGGGTGGAAATTAGAGTCTTTGTCGTAGTCATATGTGTCATCAACAATGTTAGATTCGGTAGTAACATGGCTTGTAACTCATTTACTTCATCTCTAATTTTTCTTTCTTCCTTTTGTATTTAAAGTCTTAATGGTTTTGATTCAACTATCTTTTCATAGTGTAATTAGAATGCATTTGGCTCAGTTGAAATACTTTGTGCACTAGCTTTTAGATCTTCATTCAACTTAGCTATTTGTGCATCCTGCTTAGTACTGAAGTTTTCAATACTACATAACTTTTGAACTAAGGTAACTAGTTCTTAAATGACAAGAACTAGTGTAGTTACTAGTTCACAAAGTTTCACCTTGTTTACTCCCACTTCTTGGCTTATTTTCTCTCTAAGCCTGGAGTGATACTTTTCTTCTTCTCTTTCCTCAATGACCTTCTCATTGTCTACATTTTGTTGTTTGATTTCCTCAGTCAGAACAACTAGTTGATCAATGATGGGTGCATTTTGATCAATCTTTGTGTCAGGAACTACCTGTAGTAGAATATCCTTTGTTGTTTCCAGGACTTGTATGTTTTTGTGTTCCATTTTGAGCTTGTCCTATTGTAATTTCCTTTTATATAGATCCCCATACCTTGATAATGACTCCTGATCAAGTGTTCTTGGATCATAGCTGGGTATGTCTATTATCTCATCAAGTGTAACAAGGGATTTACTTTTCTTTTTCTTCTTCTTCTTCTTCAGAATGTTGCTTGATGCAGGGAAATGATGTATGATAGCAAGAGCCTTTTGTTTCTTGGTTTCTGTCATTGATTTATTTGGAGGTGTGGTGTCTTTCCCAAGTTGCTTGGTCAATACCGGTTCATTGGTTGTAGACATCTTTACATAAACCTTTTCATGGTCTACAACCTTATCTTCCTTTCCACTATCTTCGGTGGGTGCATCACTCGGTTTATCCTCTCCATTTTTATCTATCTTTTCCCCTTGTTCATAACCTTTGTCCATTGGTGTGTTTGTTTTAGGCTCATGTATTTTCTCCTTTGCTTCCGTTATTATATTGATAGCTTGTATCAATAAAGGTATATTGCCTGGTATTTGTGCCTGTACAACATCAGTAGTGTCCTTTGCCTTTGTTTTCTCGGTGGCAATATTGACATCTTCATCAGCCTTGACATTATCATCTGAATCACTATGAGTGATATCTTTTATAGTGATGTATGGTGTTTCCCCTAATGATTGCAATATTTTAGGAATATCATCCATGGCCTTACTTGCCTCAGTTGTCATATCAATAGGATTGACATCCTCGATGTCATTGATGAAAATGTGCTCGGGGCTCGATGTGGGCTCCTTCTCCTTGGTGTGAGCAGTCTCGGTTAGAGCTAGTACCTACTCTGGTGGATTAAATATTTGTGTCCAAATATTATTGCTATCAATGTCAATATCTTTGAGCTTATTCTACAATACCTTGTATGCTCTTCTTTTTGCAGAAAATTGCTTTGCATGCTCCTTCATTATTGATTCAATTTCTTCAATTGTGGAATCAGCCTTGAAATTAACTAAGATTATTTCTCTTATTTTTTTTCCATGTGAAATTCATATGTCCACCTTGCTGATATTTTATCTTGTAGCTCCTTTGGATTATGAGTGCCAAACTGTAGAGGTACATATTTGTATGCTACCGTCATTTTAATGATTGCTTCTTCTATTTTTTTCTGATTCTCGGTAGACACATTTACCCATTGTCTAATCTTTTGATGTGATATATTTCCTGTATTGATGATTGAGTCTCCAATTTCATCAATTGTCTTTGGTATTTTGGCCTTTTCTTCTTGGATCCTCTATTCTCTTTCTGCATCTGCAGTATCATCCTTATCCTCTCTTCCTCTTATATATCTCTTTTTTTGTCTTGGTGCTTGTTGCTCGGTTGAGGATTTTATTTTCATATATGTTTTCACTATGCCTTTCTTCAATGGTGGTGAGTCTACCTTAGTTTTTTTTCTTCTTGTCCTGAATGCAGCTGTCACATCAGTAACTTTTTTTTTCTTTTCCTTTGGTGGATTTGCATTTGATTTTGTAGACTCAGAATCAATTAGTTCTTTTCCTTCACCGACACGTGACTGTTCCTTTGTGATATTTTATGTTTTTTCCAACTCTTCGTCAGTTATTGATAGTTTCTTCTTAAGTATTTTCACCATTTGAGTTGTCTTCTTCCCTATTTTCTTAACTACTAAGCTAGTCTTTATTATTGACTTGGTTTCCTGATATGTGCAAAATCTGCTTATAGATTTGTCAACTAGTTCATTTAGTAGGGCTTCAATGGATCATTAGCCTGATCTATGTCAATTTCATATTCCAATGGTGGTAACCATGTTGTTCTAGGGTTGCCATCTTTGATGAGTGTAGTGTCGGTGTCAACTACAAAGCATATCTCATATTTGTATTGTTCCACCAACTGTGTAGGGATTGTCATCTTATTTTGCATCCTATCCTTAAATATTTTGAAGTATGCATCCAATAGTGCAATGAAATTGTCTCCTAGTGATTTAATGTAATCACTAATCTATGTTGTGATCGGTCGGTTTGTGTCCCAAGTGACATTACCGAATGAAGGAAAGAAGGTCTAAAAGTAAAAGAATGTGCACATTAATAAATAACCAAACTTACATGTATTAGATCAGGCTGATCTAATTATTTTCATGTTCTCTTCCAGTTTTTTTAGCAGTAGCTCGGCTAGGTCTAGTTGCAAACCTATCTATACTATCTTGTATGTAGTGTCAATAGCTCCACAAGCAACATTTTTTATTCTGCTTGCTTGAAAGTGTAGACACCTAAATTTAGTTAACCTAATTCAATCATATTTAGTGCCTTCTAGGACATATTAGCTAATTAATTAAGCATTACCTAATTGACCTATGTCATCCCCTAACCCTAATTAATTCAATTAATTGGCTATAGTCCTGATTTATTATTAAAAGAAACCAATAGCTTGATAATTAATTAAAACCCTATTCCCCTATTATTGAATGAATATGTTATTTATGTAATTCAATTCATTAATATTCCCTTTAACTCCTAATCTAACCTATCTAAACCACCTAACTCAGAGTTCAAACTAATCCCAACCTCTTCACCTATCCTAATCCTAATCCTATCCTACACTCTCCCTAATGATGTCACATTCCTAATCTTTGGATTAGGAATTCAATCCCTTCCCCAAAGTCAACTTTTTCAAGTTCTATCTTATGCCCTCACCCATGCCTCATTAATGCCCCATAAATGCTCTTACACTCCTCATTAAGGCTCTTACACCCTCATTAATAGCCTTATCTCCTAAAGTCTCCTCTCATCCCCTTGGTTCACTTCTCTAAATGGTCATATTCCTCCCTATTTTCAACCCAATCATATTGTGACACTTGTCATCATATGATGCACTTGAAGAAGCACAATCCATGTGCTCTCTTCTATGTGCATCTGGACCTCTCCTTAGGATTGCATCTTGACCCTTGATTCCCCACCCATTTTCTATAAAAGAAACCTCATTCCTTCACAATTTCATCCACCTTTCATGCATTGTTATAATGCTAGTTTTGAGAGAAAATAAAAAATCCAATTCAAAAGTAGAGTTATAATGTTAGTTTGAAGAACCCCTCTTGAAGCTTGAAGCATATCAAATCTAGAGTACACATCCATAAGCATGGACAAATCAAAAGATCAAAAGGGAGCTTGGATTCTATTTTAGGGAGTTTTGCACTCCTTATGCTTTTATTATTTTTAGGCTTTCTTTTTCAGTCTAATCATGTATGTAGTTTAGATTATTAGTTGTAGAGTGTTTTAATTTGTTATTATGCTCCTTTACGCCTAATTTTCATAGCTCACATTCTGGCATGCCCATCTCACCGGGCATGCCAAAATTTGAGCTATGACAATTAGGTGTAAAGTAGCATAATAACAAATTTAAACACTCTACAACTAATAATCTAAAATACATACATGATTAGACTAAAAAGAAAGCCTAAAAACAATAAAAGCATAAGGAGTGCAAACCTCCCTAAAGAAGAATCCAAGCTCCCTTTTGATCTTTTGATTTGTCCATGCTTATGGATGTGTGCTCTAGATTTGATATGCTTCAAGATTAAAGAGGGGTTCTTCAAATTGACATTATAATTCTGCTTTGGAATTGGATTTCTGATTTTCTCTCAAAACTAGCATTATAACAAAGCATGAAATTTGGGATGTTGTGAAATTTGATTTTAGTTCTTGGTTATCATTCCTTATTCTCTCATTTGTTCTCCTCCTCAAAATTTTCATGATTATTTAAATCATGGTATGTTGGGAATGGATGCACCTAGGATACAGAACTTGACATATTTTTTTTTTCTTGTGAGTCAAACGAATATGACCCTTGCATGTATGTAATCTGTTTGGGAATCATGTGTGATGTTGGGGCAACCCTCACATGTTTGTTGTGTCAGTCCTCTACAATATTGGTTACAATGCCTCATGTTCCTAGTAACCTTGGCATGGTCTCTAGTGTTTCTATATAAAAATAAGTGCTCAACTACATTGCAATATTCCATTCAGGAATACCCCTCACTCAAGCTTCAAGAAAATCCCCCCATCCCATCCCTAGAAAATCCATCCCTTTTACTCTAATCAAATCCCTTCTCAAACCTAACCCTTCATCCTTGATGCAAACCTGACTATCCCATGCCTCATTTTTCTATCGCCCCCTTCCTTTTTCTTCTATCTTGTCTCTCCTAACCATCTTTTTGAGATGCCACTAGGGCTTCTCCTTTTCTCCATGTTTCCCTCTTGAGGGGGCATCATCCTAGTCATCCTATTCTAAATCTATCCTAATCATCATTCTAGGGAAACTTCACTTCCTACGTCGACATCTTCGCATTGTCTATTGTTTTAAACATCTTTGAAATAGCGTTATTCTAAACACTATGTCAAAGAGGGGAAAACTGTAGACACCTAAATTTGATTAACCTAATTCAATCATATTTAGTGCCTTCTAGGACATATCAGCTAAGTAATTAAGCATTACCTAATTGACCTATGTCATCCCCTAGCCCTAATTACTTCAATTAATTGGCTATAGTCCTGATTAATTATTAAAAGCAACCATTAGCTTAATAATTGATTAAAACCCTATTCCACTATTATTGATTGAATATGTTATTTATGTAATTCCATTCACTAATATTCCCTTTAGCCTCTAACCTAACCTATCTCAACCACCTAACCCAGAGTTCAAACTAATCCCAACCTCTCCACCCATGTTAATCCTAATCCTAATCCTAATCCTATCCTAAACTCTCCCTAATGATGTCACATTCCTAATCTTTGAATTAGGAATTCAATCCCTTCCCCAACATCAACTTTCTCAAGCTCTATCTTATCCCCTCACCCATGCCTCATTAATGACCCTTACACTCCTCATTAAGGCTCTTACACTCTCATTAATAGCCTTATCTCCTAAAGTCTCCTCTCATCCCCTTGACTCACTTCCCTAAATGGTCACATTCCTCTATATTTTCAACCCAATCATATTGTGACACTTGTCATCATATGATGCACTTGAAGAAGCACAATCCATGTGCTCTCTTCTAGGTTCATTTGGACCTCTCCTCAGGATTGCATCCTAACCCTTGATTCCTCACCCATTTTCTATAAAAGAAACCTCATTCCTTCACAATTTCATCCACCTTTAATGCATTGTTATAATGCTAGTTTTGAGAGAAAATCAGAAATCCAATTCCAAAGCAGAGTTATAATGTCAGTTTGAAGAACCCCTCTTGAAGCTTGAAGAATATCAAATCTTGAGCACACATCCATAAGCATGGAAAAATCAAAAGATCAAAAGGGAGCTTGGATTTTTTTTTAGGGAGGTTTTCACTCCTTATGCTTTTATTGTTTGTAGGCTTTCTTTTCAGTCTAATCATGTATGTAGTTTAGATTATTAGTTATAGAGTGTTTTAATTTGTTATTATGCTCCTTTACACCTAATTTTCATAGCTCATGGAAAGATCTTGTATCCAATCACATATGTACCAAATTTCATCTCAGGGTTGGTGATTGAATTCACTTTCAGACCTCTTCCATCCCATCCAGCTCTAGTTAACTTTTCAATCTCCAGGTGTCCAGGGTGCCTTAGGGATTTTTCCTTCTTGGTGATTGGGTATCTTGTTACTGCATGAATCACATCCTTTTTTATTGGTTAAGGTTCATCTAACAACATTTTATTGTCATGCACTTGGCTGAGCACAATGCGAATCCATTCTATTTTGAATCCTTTTGGGAATAATAGGGCATTGGTTAACCCTTTCACTTTGATGTGTTTGTACTCATCCTTCAGGTTTCCATCCTTGCATAGCTTTTGATAAGCTTCTTCAAGTTCAAAGTCTTCAATCTCTGCAACTTTGCAGTGAATGTATGCTTGGATGTCTTCAACCAGCAAAACCCTAGGTGAGATACTTGAAAATGCTCCCTTGTCATCAAGTTGAGAAACAACCTCAGTGAAGAACTTGTAGTTAGGTTCTTTGCAGGTTGAGTTCTTGATAAGAACAACCTTCTTTCCTTTTCCATTTTGATCTTTTAGGTTTGGGGAGTGGTTGCCATTTTTTGTAAAATTAGGGCTTCTTTATAAATAACCTAATAGCTCAGTAGGTCTAGATACTCACTGGAGGTTCACGATGAGTGCTTGAAATCTGTCAGATTTTCTTTGGAGGTGTTGTGAATAACTATGCAAAGTTGTCACTATTAATCTCTCTTCTCTCTTTGTAATTTTCTCTTAACATTGGGTGAACGAATGAGTTCATGTTTACCCTTTTTATAGAAAAATATAACGTAAGTGATGCATTAAATGCTTCACCTACCACTTGGTCGACAAAGCGAAGATTCTCGGTTAACACACTAAAGAATTCAGCTCGGTGAGTATGCAATACTTGGTACAAAGTGTTAACTTGGTTGTCTTCCACATGTTTACCAATGATGCTCGATATATAGTGTCGACTCAGTTATCTTTCATATGTTCACTAATATTCAATTTATGCTTGGTTCATATTAATGACCAAACTGGATTCACATAGCATAACACGTAATACCATAATGCATCTTTATTCAATTTGGCATATTCTCAATGAATATAGGAAATGATGTAAAATACAGCTTTGTATAGTATAGTTTCATACTTACTTGTATTGCTTAGGTGGGGGTGGTGGAATCACATAATCCATTAAATGAGGTGTCACCAACAGTAGTGCTTGGTCCAGCATTATCACTATTTGAACCTCTCCTCCACATTTGATATCTTATTCTCCTGATGTCTTTAATAGTATTTCCATTTGCAAAAGTTCTTATCTCTGTCACTCAATCTCTGTAGTCCTTGCTTAAGTGACTGAACTTATGACATTGTAAGCATGCCCTTCAAGGGTTAGTCAAGTTTCTAGATCTTCTTATCCATTTTCTCATATAGATGGCATCTATATGTCCATATCTAACACATGTTGTGCAATTTACCCAACTTTTTTAATCCCAAACAAATGTATTATCGACTCTTCTCAGTTGATATACATTTTCTTGTTCTTTGGGTTTCCAGACTTGCTTTTTATTTTTCTTGCTGTAAGATAAAATATATTTGTGTTGTTTGATTTGAGTGTGGTTTGTTTTTTTGTGTTGATTTGATGTTAAGTGTTAAAATGTAAAGAGATTGAATATTCTATCTTATGAAAATGTAAAGGGGGATGGAATTAGAGATGTGTTTATTATTCTTTGAGTTGCCTAGATTGTATGAACCTTAATTGAATTGAATTGATTAAGTATTGCAATTGTGATTAAGGAGAAGATAAGATGTTCCCTTTTTACCCTCAAATGCACAAATGGGAGATCCAAGTTGATCAACCCAAGAGAAGGGTTAATG
>MU223292.1:280226-319994 GCA_018584345.1 Thuja plicata
TCACAACTTGATCTTTCACATATACCCTTTAGGTTATCAAGTCGGCCCAATTACAAGTTACAATAAATAAATATTACATTGGTCGGCTGCATATACAAGTTCCAATAAATATTACACTAGTCGGCTGAATAAACATTTCACTGATGCTCGGTGAATGCTGTAGATTCTACGAAAATCCTTCGGTAACCGACTGAACTCGGTAAGTACTGTGAACTCGGTAAGGACTGACTTTCCTTCACATATTCTTTGATGACCGACTGAACTCGGTAAAGACTAACTTCTCGATATATTATTCTGGAGCGCTCGGTAGACTCTGTAAATTGCTTCTCTTACCGACTGAGCTCGGTGGACTCTGTCAACTTCCTTGCTGATCATTCTAAGCTCGGTAGACTCTGTCTGATGACTGATATGACATTTTTGTAACATCAAGGACAATACACAATTAAACAATTGTTTCCAACAGAAGTGACATTGTATGGACTGTAATTTGGAAAGCAAAGATTTGGACTGTATTTTGTGACAAAACCTTCATCCAGACCTTTAATGGATTGAATGTATTGAATTAATGTATTGAGCCTTCATTATTTCTCATGTAAATAATCTATGTGGTGTTATTTTGTTATTTTTGGCATTCTTGTTACTTGTTTTGTAACTTCTTTAGTTTCACTGGTTCGCTGGTGTGTACAGAGCCAGTCTTGTAAATATGAGTCCTACTTGAGTTCTCGTGGTTGGAAAACTATGGCCACTAGGAATCAAGTAGGTGAATGTGTAAGTAGTGTAAATATAGATATTAGGTTCATTGTGCGCAAGGGAGATAATTTTTCCATCAAGCCCTAGGCGAGTGCAGAGGCATTCTACTTAGGAGCTTGTATAGAACATCAGCATGGAAAGTTGCTAGATGGACTAGTTTGTGCCAATCAATGGTTGGAGAATGTAGCAACATGTGTCCTTGATAAGTGAATACAAGGAGAATATTGGAGGAGTTGATTTGATCACCTAATGAACAAGAAAACTAGACTGGTTCACATGCCCTAGAAACCCATGAAAATAGGGGTTTGCTAGAAATTCTATGTACGAACAGCTTGAAGACCTAATACCTAGAAAATCCTTGAGCCTAGGGTGGTCCTAGAAATAATCCACATTTACTTTAGTGGGTTGTTAAGGAGAATCTGAAGAAAACCAAATATTTCAGTTTCTAGGAGGCCTAATAGGGCTAAAAAGGCTACAAGGCCTAAAACCAAGAAAAGAAGAACTCAATGGGTAAACCAATGGAAGAATCCATCAAAGTGGATCAGAACTAGTTGAAAGAGACCTAGGAATAGTCAAGATCCTATTCCAATAGCCAAGAAGAGATTGGGAGAAAATTGGCTAAATTGAGCCTATGGGTACATAGTTGGATGGAGGACATTGGTGGAGAGCTCTAAGAAGTGTAGGGACCATAGGAGAGTCTTCTGGTTATGGTAGAGATAGATACCCTAGAAATACCAAAGAAAACGTCTTGGAAAGAGCAAGAGTGCTCTTAGGAGTTGGAGTTCCCCACCAAAGTGGTATCAAAACCATTGAAAGGCTTGGGAAGTGGATAGTGTATGACAAAAGGAAGTGAATCCATTGGAGAAAGGACAATGGTAACCAATGTAGAATTCACAAAGGACTTTTCAGAGACACAATTCAAGAATAGACTTCTAGAAGAAGTTATGGAGGAGATGAAGCTAAAGTTAGCATAAGTTGTAGAGATTGCAAGCAAGATGAAAGAAAAAATAGGAGAAGATAAAGACAAGGGATAAATTTAAGTTGAAGAGGAGGCAGAACCAGAACCTAACCCTCTATTACATGAGGAACCCTTCCTCAAAGCCCTCAAGGCATTAAATGGCAAAGCATTAGAAGGAATTCCAGTATTCTCTGGAAGAATGGATGTAGAATTGGTTATGGAGTGGATTGAGGGTATGGAAAACCATTTTTAATGTGATGGTATCACAGAGGTACAAAAGGTGAAGATAGCCAAGTCAAGGCTAAGAGGACAAGCATTAACTTGGTGGAATTTCTTGCAAGAAGAAAGAGAAAGGGAAGGAAAGAAGCCAATAGCCAATTGGAAAGCTATGGTGGCTAAGGTGAAGGAAAACTACCTACCAGATGATTATGACATCTAATTACATAAAAGGAGATAGGATCTTAGAAAAAAATATTTAGATGTGTGATACTACACTGAAGAGTTCCAAAAACTATGCCTTAGGTCTAGAGTTCAAGAGTTAGAGAGCATTAAAGTTTCTAGGTACCTCAATGGCCTTAGGTGGAGCATTCCAGAAGAGTTGAGCCTTTTTACTTTAACTTCCATCCATGGGTATTTTCAAATGGCCCTTAAGGTGGAATAAAAACTTAGAAAGAAAAAAGATTCCAACTCTAGGGGAAGAGGAAGAGGTAGAGGCTTTAGAGGAGGATATGGAGGTGGTTGTGGTGGAAGGGCAAATGACACCAGAAGCCAAGGAGACTCTAAGTTTGTTGTACAAAAATAGGAGTCAAGAAATAGAGGAGGATATGAAAGAGGTAGAGGTTTTCATAGTGGTGGAAGAGGCAGATCAGGTGGTTTTGGAAGAAGCTCACATTCTGCTTCAATGAAGTGTTATAATTGAAGCCAAATGGGTCACCCTGCCTATAAGTGTCTAGATAAGCCAACATCTTCACAAGGTGAGAAGAAGATTGCATATGTGCAAGAAGATGACATGAATCATGAAGGAGCACCTAGATTAGGAGCATTCCAACTTTGTAAGGTATTTTGTTCCACCATTCTTGTAATGAATGAGGTCAATCGGTGAACAAACACCATAGTTTCTTTTTAGCTTGTTCTTAGTTTAGGAGTGTGTGGAGGTAGTTAATAAAACTTTGGAAATCCAACCAAGGATTAAGGAACCATAATTGATGAAAGGGAAATAAGATACTGGTGCTGAGGCATTACTACTGTTGCTCGGGTTACACTGGTCCTTGGGCAATTCTGTTGCTTGGGTTATACTGGCGATCGGGCAGTTCTATCGCTCATGTTTTTTTCTTGGGTTTGCTACTCAGGTGTGTCGCTCGGGTTTTTTTTTGTCTCCGGCGTGTCACTCAGGTTTTCCGCTCAGGATTGCTGACTGATGCTCAGGTATTGAAGTTGAAGTTTTTTTATGCTTGAGACTATTGCTCATTAATGGCGGTCTATTACTCGGTTATGTTGGTTAACGGCCCAGGAAACACAAGATGTAACATTTTTGACCAGTTGGGTCAACTACAACGACTCCCAATGTGTCATTTTTTTTATAATAGGGACACCTGTTCTAGTGTTGGGAGGGTCGCTTATGGATCGCCCATGCCTTCTTTGCAAGGTTGTTGAAGTTGTTGGAAGATGCGAGATATTTTGGAGGATATAACTATATAGTTAGAAGTTTGTAATAGAGAAGAAAAGGATGGAATATTGTAGAGTATTGTACATGTAATAGGTTTTAGATATAAATATAGAGATTTTTTGGAACTATCTTCTGTAAACGGTTATGTGTTTTGTGCATGATCAATTTACATTTTACATTTCCTTATTGCTCTCTTCTCTTATATCCTGATGATGGATCATGGAATGTGATCCAAAACGTTGATGATAAAAAAAATACACAATCAAAGCGAGAAATTCAACTCTAAATGATCAATTTAGTTTGGATTTTCATGTTGATTAAGTTGGTTTAACTTGGAGAATGAATCTATCCTAATAGATTCTATAGTATGAAATAGTAGATTAACGGTGGGAACCAGGTCTGGAGTACTTAAGGTGAAGATCTTAGTGACTTCCTCAAGGTAGGGTTTGACAATACCCAATAAGGTCAATTACGAGACCTTGGAGAAGAGTTGGGCTGACTCTTGGTAGCAATTAGACTAAGGTTTACATCAGATTGGTATCAAAGAAAGTTAGAAGATTGGGCTTGTGTTGTTTGGGTGTGATTTTCAAAAGAGTTTATAAATTCATCCAACATGGTGTCCAATTCAGAACTAGCAAGAGATGTCGAAGAGTAGAAAGAGGAAAACTGACTCCTGAAGGAGCAATTAGCCGAAATGGCATGCAAGTTAGAAGAAGTGTTTCTTTAAACTAGATTAGTCAGTGAACTAATGAGAGAAGCTGATGAAAAGGGTAAACTAGTGGCTAAGAAGGACGTGATCCCAGAGCCATACCCTGTGCTTCAAGAATAGGCATTCTTGAAAGCATTGAAGGAAATGAGTGGTAATTCCTTAGAAGGTGTGCCTATATTTAGTGGCAAGATGGATCCTAAATTAATTGTGGAATGGATAGAAGGTATTGAAAATTACTTTGATTGTGATAGTGTGACCGAAGCTCAGAAAGTTAGAATAGCCAAGAAAGGAATGAGAGGAACTACTCTCACTTGGTAGAAATTTGTCCACGATGAAAGGACTATAGGAAGAAAGAACCCCATAACTAGTTGGAAAGGTATGGTGGAAAAAATGAAGGAAACCTACCTTCCTGATGATTATGAAGTGTAGTGGCATGAGAAAAGGTAGAATCTGAGAAAGAAAGACTTAGAAGTTAGTGCCTATACAGAAGAATTCCATAAGCTATGCTTAAGGTCCCATGTGATGGAAGAAGAAAGCCTAAAAGTGGCAAGATATCTGAATGGCCTCAAATGGAGTGTTCAAGAAGAGATCAATCTCTTAATCCCCATGATTATCCACCAATGATATCAACTAGCCCTCAAGGTGGAGGAGAAGTTCAAGAAGAAGAAAGACTCAAACAATAGAGCCAAAGGGAGAGACAATAGAGGTCATAGAGGAGGATATGGAGGAAGGAATTCTGAAGCTAAGAATCAGAGTGAGTTCAAACTTACAAATAATCAAGGAGAATCCAACAACACTAGAGGTGGTTACAACCAAGGAAGAGGTTCAAATAATAGTTCAAGAGGAAGAACTGATAATCAGGGAAGAGGATCTTACTTCTCTTCAATGAAGTGCTATAACTATCAACAGTTTGGGCATCCTAGATATTGGTGTTTTGCCAAGAGCTCTACTAAACAAGGAGGAGAGAAAAGAGCTAACTATGTGAAAGAAGAGTCTTCTAGCAGCAAGACTGCAAAATTCACCATAGGTTCAGAGATGGGAGAGCATTTGATGGTTCAGAGAGCACTCCTCAAAGAACCCATAAAAGAAGATCCAAGCCAAAGAAGATTTTTTTTTTGAGTCAATTGCAAGGTACTCAGTAAGTTCTGTAAAGTTTTCATAGATTCAAGTTCTAATGATAATATAGTTTCTTTAGAAGCTATTGAAAAGTTAAAATTGACAAGGATTCCTCAGACTAATCCTTATAAAGTTTGTTGGTTGAATAAAGATCAAAATGTAATAGTCAATGAGAAAGCTTGGATATAATTTTCCATAGGGAGGTATAAGGACAAAGTTTTGTGTGTTGTCCTACCCATGGATGCGTATCATTTTCTATTATGCAGAGCTTGGTAGTTTGATCGAGCTACAGTGCATGATGGAGTTAAGAACTCATATTCCTTCAAGAAAGATGAAATAACTTTTAGGGTATAGTCAACCTTGGAAGAAAAGGAAGAGAAGAAAAGGGGTCCCAACCTACTGTTGGTTAGTTAGAAAGAATTCTTAAAAACATTAGAAGAAGAAGATTTAGTAGGCTTTTCTTTGGTTTTGAAACTGAAGGGTGAAAAGGGGAATAAGAGGGAAGATTTTCCTTTAGAGATCCAAAGGTTGTTAACTCAATACCACACCATATTTAGTAATGGTCAACCAGCTATCCTACCACCTGAGAGATCTATTAGTAATCAAATTGAATTTATCCCAGAAGCCTCACTTCCAAATAAAGCAAATTATAAGATGACCCCACAGCAGAATGTAGAGATTTCTAGCCAAATCCAAGAACTAATTGACCAAGGGTTGATTAGAGAGAGAATAAGTCCTTGTGCTATTCCCACAGTCTTAGCCCCAAAGAAAGAAGGTACTTGGAGGTTGTGTACCAATTCCAGGGCCATCAATAGGATTACTATCAGGTATAGGTTCCCAATACCAAGGAAAGAAGAATTGATGGATTGTCTTGGTGGATCTAGATATTACTCCAAGATAGATCTTAAGAGTGGATATCATCAGATAATAATAAAAGGGGGAGGTTAGTTGAAGACTACTTTTAAGACTACCGGAGGACTTTATGAATGGCGTGTTATTCCATTTGGGTTGTCAAATGCCCCTAGCACATTTATGAGATTGATGAATGAGGTTTTGAAGGACTTCATTGGAAAATGGGTTGTAGTATACTTAGATGACATCCTAGTGTTTAGAAAAACAAAAGAGGATCATCTTAGACATCTACAAATGGTAATGCAAAGATTGTATGAAGAAAAGTTGACAATCAACTTGGAAAAGAGTGAGTTCATGAAGCGAGAATTGGTATATTTAGGTTTTTTTTTATCTCAGAGGGTAACTTGAAGATGGATATCAGCAAGGTGGAAGAAATATTGAATTGGCCTACACCAAAGTCAGCTACTGAAGTAAGAATCTTCTATGGTTTAGCATAGTTCTACCAGAAGTTCATCAAATAGTTCAGTGAAATCAGTGCCCCTATTTTAGATACCATCAAGGGAGGTATGAAAGCCAAATTCCAATGGAATGAGAAGGCTAATGAAGGATTTGAGCATCTGAAGAAGAGGATAGTGACTCAACTGATATTGACACTTCCTAGTTTTGACAAAATGTTTATTGTGGAGTGTGATGCAAGTAACATTGTTATCGGTGCAATTTTGAGTCAAGAAGGAAAGCTAGTAGCTTTTCATAGTGAGAATCTCAGTGATGCAAAGAGGAAGTATTACTCATATGATTTGGAATTGTATGCATTAGTGAAAGCACTAAGGAAATGGAGACATTATCTCCCTCCCAAGGAATTTGTAGTCTTTACCAACAATCAGGCTTTAAGTTTTCTAAGTTCATAGGATAAACTAAGCCATAAACATATGAAATGGGTGGAGTACATCTCAGCCTATACCTTCACCATCAAGCACAAGAAGGGAGTAAAAAATAAAGTATTAGATGCATTGAGTAGATGGTTACTCATAGTACTAGAAGTTTAGCTAAGGAGCATTGGCATTGAAAGCTTCAAGGGTTTGTATCCAGCAGATGAAGACTTTTTAGTAGCATACAAGGTATGTCAAGATTATCAAAATCACTTTCATAGTAAGTACCCAGAGTATACTCTTCAAGAGGGTTTTTTTTTAGAGGAGGAAAACTATGTGTGCTAAGAGGTTCATGAGAGAGAACCTAGTACAAGAAAAGAACAATGGTTCATTACGTGGACATTTTGGGTTGAATAGAACTCTAGAGTTGGTCAAGAGGTATTACTATTGGCCAAGAATGAATCGGGATGTCCAAAGGTATGTAGAGAATTGTATGGTCTGTTAGAAGGAAAAAGGGACTTCATCCAATGCATTATTGTATTAGCCCCTTCCTATCCCGAACAGACCATGGGAATGCCTTAACATGGATTTTTTAGTTGGACTATCGAAGACCAAGCAAGGAATGGACAAAATTTTTGTGATTATTGATAGGTTCAGCAAGATGGCTCACTTTGTTCCATGCAAGACCACACATGATGTGTGTTACATAGAAAATTTATTCTTTAGAGAAGTAGTAAGGATACATGGATTACCTTTGAGTATTTTATCAGACTGAGACTCCAAGTTCATGAGTCATTTTTGGAAAACCTTATGGAAAAATCTTGGTACAAATATTTCCTTTGTCTCACCATATCATCCAAAGACCGATGGTCATACTAAATTCGTGAACCAAAGCTTAGGAAATATTTTGAGATGCCTCACTAAGGAGTATGGACAATAATGAGATCAGTTACTTTCTCAAGAAGAATTTTCATATAATGACATGGTCAATAGATCCATTGGAAAGAGCCCTTTTGAAATAGTGTATGGGATTCATCCCAAGTGTATATGTGAACTAAGGGATCTTGGAAGTAATGCAGATAGGAGTGGGTATGCTGAAGATTTTGTTCAATCCATGAAGGAGGTCCATGATTCAATCAAGAAAGCATTAGTGGAGAATAAAACTCACATCAAGCAGAAGGTAGATACAAGGAAGAGAGATATTAAATTTCAAGTTAGAGATTTGGTCATGGTGCACCTAAAAAAAGAAAGGTTGCAGAAAGGAGTTCCAAGTAAACTTCAGATGAGGAAGATAGGCCCTTGTGCAATATTGGAAAAGTATGGGTCTAATGCTTATAAATTTGATCTTCCTACAGACATAGGATTATCTCCTATTTTCAATGTGGAAGATCTAGTAGCCTATAAAGGACCAATTCCAGAAGGAGATTCTGATCTAACAACAGATACTGAAGATCTCAAATAACTCAAACTTCCTATTGCACTGAAATGGAAGGCAGAGAAGATTTTGAATTCAAGAGTCTCCAAGCAAACTAGAAAGTAGACCTACATGGAACATCTGGTCAAATGGAAAGGGAAAGCTGATTCAGAGGAAACATGGGTGTAGGAAACTGATTTCAAGATGTTAGGCATTAGTTCTTACTTGATCCCATCACCTAGAAGTTGATTTCTTTTTATTTGGGGAGTATGGTATAGGAGCATTCCAAATTTGTAAGGTATTTTGTTCTACCATTCTTGTAATGACCAACGTCAATCATTGAACAAACACCATAGTTGTTTTTTAGCTTGTTCTTAATTTAGGAGTGTGTGGAGGTAGTTAATAAACCTCTGGAAATCCAACCAAGGATTTAGGAACCATAATTAGTGAAAGGGAAATAAGATACTAGTGCTTAGGCATTACTACTGTTTCTCAGGTTACATTGGTGCTCGGGAAATTCCATTGCTCAGGTTATACTGGTGGTCAGGAAGTTCTGTCGCTCGGGTTCGCTGCTTGGGTTTTCTACTCAGGTTTTGTTGCTCGAGTGTGTCACTCAGGTTTTTTTTTCTCAGGTTTGCTGCTCGAGTGTGTCGCTCAAGTTTTTTTTCTCAGGGTTGCTTACTGACGCTCAGGTATTGAAGGCAAATTTTGTTTTGATGCTCGGGACTGTTGCTCGATAGTAAAGGTCTATTGCTCGGTTATGTCGGTTAACGACCCAGGAAAAATGGGATGTGATTTTTCTGACCATCTGGGTCAACAACAACGGCTCCCAATGTGTCATTTTTGTCTTTGATGAACATGGAAAGCTATTCTAGTGATGGGAGGGTCATTTATGTATTTCCCATGCCTTCTTTGCAAGGTTTTTGAAGTTTTTGGAGGACGCGAGATATTTTGGAGGATATAACTATATAGTTAGAAGTTCATAATAGAGAAGTAGAGGATGAAATATTGTAGGGTATTGTACATGTAATAAGTTTTAGATAGTAATAGAGAGAGTGTTTGGAACTATCTTCTATAAATGGTTATGTGTTTTGTGCATGATAAATTTAGTTTGGCATTTCATGTTGAATCAGTCAGTTTAACTTGGAGAATGAATCTATCCTAATAGATTCTATAGCATGAAATAGTAGCTTAATGGTGGGAACCAGGTATATAGCACTTGAGGTGAAGATCTTAGTGACTTCCTCAAGGTAGGGTTTGACAATACCCTATAAGGTCCATTAGGAGACTTTGAAGTAGAGTCAGGCTGACTCTCGGTAGAAACTAGACCGAGGTTTACATCAATGACTAAATAATTAGAGATAATTTTGGATTCAAAAAAGGGAGAGAACCTCATGCTTAGCAAGATTTTGATCAAAAAACCTACAAGGGATGAACAAAAACAAAGAAGGGCACTTTTTATGGTCAAGTGCAATATTCTTTGAAAAGTATGCAGAGTTATAATAGAATCTAGATCTACTTATAATGTGATCTCAGAGGAAGCAGTGCAAAATCTAAAGTTGACTAAGATTCCTCATGTGTGTCCTTACAAGGTAACTTGGTTGAATAAGGGACATAATATAATGGTTAATGAACAAGTATGGGTGGAGTTTACTATTGGAAAGTATCAAGACATGATACTTTGTGATGTTTTACCAATGGATGCATGGCATATGTTGCTTGGAAGACCATAGCAGTATGATAGGGAGGCAGTCTACCATGGCAAGGAGAATAAGTACTCATTCAAGAAGAATGGAGTAACTTATAAGATACAGTATTTGATAGCAAAAGAAAAAATGGAAAAGATGGATTCCAATACTCTTCTGATGAGTGGGAAAGAATTCCTTAAGGATATTAAAGAGGAAGAAGGAATTGGTTATGAAATCTTGGTAAAATCAAAAGAGGAGGAGACACCCAAACAAGCACCGATGCCTGCAGAAGTAATGAAATTATTAGATCAGTTTAAGGACATCATATGTGAAGGGACACCAACTACACTACCTCCAAAAAGAGAAATCAATAATCAAATTGACTTTGTGCCAGGGGCATCATTGCTTAACAAGGCTACATACAAGATGACACCATAGCAGAACAAAGAGATTGCAAGGTAAGTGCAAGAGCTTTTGGACCAGGGTATGAAAATGAAGAACATCAATCCATGTGTTGTCCTATTTGTATTGGCTCTTAATAAGGGAGGTAAGTGGAGAATGTGTACTAACTCTAGGGAAATAAATATGATAACTATTACATATAGATCTCCTATTCCTAGAATAGAAGATTTAATGGATTTTTTAAGGAGTGATAATTACTTCTCAAAGATTTATATAAAAAGTGGATACTATAAGATTACAATGAAAGAGGGTGATGAGTGGAATTCAGCTTTTAAAACCAAAGAGGGATTATATGAGTGGTTAGTAATGTCATTTGGGCTTAAAAATGAACCTAGTACTTTTATGAAGGTTATGAACGAGGTCCTAAAAGACTATATAGGGCTATTTGTGGTAGTATACCTAGTTGATATCCTCATCTTTAGCAAAACAAAATAAGAGCACATGAAGCACCTAGAACTTGTGTTAAAAAGGTTATAAGAAGAGAAGCTCACCATAAATCTTCAAAATAGTAAGTTTATGAAACATGAACTAGTCTACCTAGGATTTGTAGTAGCCGAAGGTGACTTGAAGATGGATAAGAGCAAAGTTGAAGCCATATTAAGTTGGCCTACTCCTAAGACAGGGACTGAGGTAAGAAGATTCCATGGGTTGGCCCAATTCTATAGGAAGTTTGTGAGGAGATTCAGTGAAATCTATCCACCTATCCTAGATACCATTAAGGGTGGGGTAAAGACAAAGTTTGTATAGACCAAGAAAACCGATGAAGGGTTTGAAAGACTGAAGAAGGAAATGGATACCCAACCTATACTGGTGTTGCCAAGTTTTTATAAGTTATTCATTGTGTAATGTGATGCTAGTAACATAACAATGGGGGTAGTCCTAATTTAGGAAGGAAGACCAATAGCCTTCTTTAGTGAGAGGATTAATGAGGCAATGTCTAGATACTCATCCTATGATCTAGATCTATATGCATTGGTGAAAGCTATTAAGAAGTGGAGGAACTATTTGTTGCCAAAATAATTTGTTGTATACACTAAAAACCCACCATTAAGCTATATAAACACATAAGAGAAGCTTAGTTTGAGGCATATAAAGTAGATAGAGTTTCTGCAATCATACACCTTCACAATCAAACACAAGAAGGGGGTAAATAACAAGGTAGTAGACTCCCTTAGTAGGAGATTGCTTACCATCCAAGAGATACAATTGTAGAGTATAGGGGTTGAAGGATTCACATATATTTATGAAGGAGATTTAGATTTCTGAGAGATCTATAAGGTGTGTACTGATTTTGAAAATCACTTTCATAGTGAATATGTTGACTATACCTTACAGAATGGTTTATTGTTTAGAGGGAAGAAACTATGTATTTCAAGGGGTTCCATGAGGGAGAACCTCATCCAAGAGAAGTAAAATGGAAGTTTGAGTGGGCACTTTGGTTTAAATAAGACCCTAGACCTAGTGGAGAGATTCTACTGGTGGCCCAAAATGTAGAAAGATATAAGGAGGTATGTTGAGAGATGTTGAGTATGTCATAAGGCAAAGGGGAGATCATCAAATGTAGGTATTTACCAACCATTTCCCAGTCCAAATAGACTATACGAGTGCATATGTATGGATTTCATAGTGGGACTACCTAGGACACCAACTGGTTTGGACAATGTGTTTGTGGTAGTGGATAGATTCAGTAAGATGAGTCATTTCATCCCATGTAAAACAACACATGATGCCAGTCACATTTCCCACCTTTTCTTCAAGGAGATAGTAAGGATACATGGCTTGCCAATGACCATAGTTGCAGATAGAGATGTGAAATTTATGGGGCAGTTTTGAAGACCCTCTAGAAAAGTTTAGGTACTAATTTGTCTCATGGTTCTACATATCATCCTCAAATGGATGGCCAGACATAGGTAATAAATAGGGTTCTTGGAAACTTGCTAAGATATTTGACTAAAGAGTATGGACAAGGATAGGAGCAAGTTATTCCATAGGAAGAATTTTCCTATAATGATAACACAAATAGGAATACTAGTAAGAGTCCATTTGAGATTGTGTATGGATTACATCCAAGGGATGTTTTTGAGCTTAGAGACTTGAAAGGATATGAGGGGATCAGTGGACATGTAGACAAATTTTCACAATCAATGAGAACTCCATGAGCAAGTGAAGAAGGCATTAATGGAGGCTAATCAAAAGTTGAAAGCTAAGAAGGATGAAGGGAGAAGATACTTACAATTTTAGGTAGGAGACTTGGTGATGATATACTTAAACAAGGCTAGGATACAAAAGGGTATACCAAGAAAACTACAGATGAAGAGGATTGGACCATGTAAAGTGCTAGCTAAGTATGGCTCCAATGCCTACAAGATAGATCTACCTAAGGAGATGTCTATTTCTCCTATTTTCAATGTTAAGGACTTGATTCAGTACAAGGGGGCAAAAATAGATGAGGGAAAGTACAATACAAAGGTGATTAAGGATGTGGAAGAACTCTAAGTACCAGATCAGATCAAGCCACAAGTGGAGATAATTATAGATTCAAGAGTGATGAAGAAGAATAGGAGTAAGACTTATATGGAGCATCTAATAAAATTGGAGCAATTACCTGAGTCAGGGGCTACTTGGATAGCAAAAGGAGACTTCAAGAAGCATGTCATAAGAAAGGAGTTCATCACACCTAAGATAACTTGAGTTTCTTGTTGTAGGCGGAGGATGGTGTAGGAGCACCTTAAGGTCTCATGGAAGATCCCTTAAAATTTTGGCTTGTAGGTGGTTCTAACCAACTACCAAGGTAATAAGTGATAAGCCTCTTAAATGACCATCTTTCTAAGTTCTTTTAATTTTCTTTTCAGGAGTTTATTTGCAAAATAGATACATAGACGTATGGCTTTATATGTGTAAAGACATTAAGTAGGAAACTGGATGATAAAAGAACATGGTATATTTGCTTGAAAATGGTGGATAGAAATGATAGAATGCAATAGTTATATATGCTAATGAGTCATCCCTTTTCCTATGCTACATTTGTGGGTAGTTTCCTTCCTGTAGCCATGTGCCTTGCAACAGTATTAATTAGAACTTAAACACTTCCTTCCTAATATTAATGATTGGAATATATATGTATTGAAGGTTGTGTGTGCATTAATCATTTTGCAGGGATCAGTCATGGTATATTTAAAGATCAGCATAATGATGTTGAAGAAGTTAAAGATAGTCATTGCTGCAAGATGCCATCATGTTGAATAATTAAAGAATGCACTTGAGAAAGTGAAGGAGTTTCTGCAAGATCTTCACATAAGGAACAATTCAATAGATTTTTTTGTTAAATGTAGCATGCAGATCTAGAGCCCACAACTTACTATATTCTAGGAAGACTTATTCTTGATGAATTCTATTTTTGTTATGAGACATTATGTATCTATAACGATCCTCATTAATGGAGTGATCTTAGATTTAGGGAGTAGTTTTAGTTTTCCTTTAAATAAGATGATTGTTGTAACTCTTTAGAGTTAGTCGAGTTAGTTGATTTTTTTGAATAGAAGTTGATTTAGTTGTAATATTCTTTTACCTATCCAAGTGTATTTTCCATGGATGAATAGAATGCAAAGTTTAAGTTCAATTATTTTATCTTGATCTTGTTTCTATTCATTCATCCAAGGGAGGCCACTTGGTGAGTGAATTAATTTGTTAGAGTAGAAATCATTTCCATGCTTATAAGAGGTAAAGTAGAACTCTGTTGTTCTTGCAGCAACTAGTAACAAAACTAGTAGATTGTTCCTGCAGCATAGGCAGGTAGAGTAGTTCCTATCCGTGATTACTTTTTTTCCTAGAGTAAGTGCATTTCCTTGTGTTAGCATATATTTCCTAAAGCTCAAAGAATTTTAATTTCATAGGATTAGTCAAGAGGATCAAGAGATTTTGAAGTATATACTTTGTAGATGTCATTCCAAGTTTACGTCCCTGGTTGATAATTAAATGAGACTGAATGATCTAATTAGCAACCATTTAGGGTGTCCTATCTTGAAATAAGTAGTCCAATGCTATGGGTTTCTAGATAATTGTTTAGCGAAGCATTTTTGGTGCTGCAGCTAGGGATGATGTTAACTCAAACATACTTTAGTGTTCATGTTCCCAATTTTCATAATTTAGGACTGATTTTTAAGTAATCCTTTTATGCATAGAAGAAGAGACCCTCATGAGAGATTTCTTCCTCACAATAACCAAGTTGAACCATTTGATATTTTTAATCCTGAACCTGAGGAACCCCGAGTTGAGAGTGAAGAAGAAGAAGACCCATTTGAAAATCTATTTGCTGATGCCCAAGGAGAAATATCTTCGCCATCATCCTCTAAAGGATCGCTACATTTGCATGACCTTTTTGTTGAAACTGAGTATCAAGACAACCCATTAGCTCTTGTTATCTATCAGCCACAAAATCTAGGTCCTCCTCCAAGGATGACTCAACCTATCTTCCCTTTCCCTATTCCTCCTTAGCATGGTAATCATAATTTGAAAAACATACCTACCTCTGCACTTCCGAAAATTTATGGCCTTATCACTAAAGACCCAAAAACCTTCCTTTTTGAGTTTGATATCCTTTGTAGGAGTTATGATTACACAATTGATGCCCATAAGCTGAAATTGTTTCCATCTACTCTTAAGGAGGATGCTTTAAGATGGTTCATGGGGTTAGGTGCCAATGCCATAGTAGATTGGGATGCAATAAGCAATATGTTCCTTTATAAATACAAAGAGTATTGTAGGGGTCATGATTTGAAGGGAGATGACATTTTCACAATGTCACAAAAAGAGGATGAGACCTTGGAAGACCATGTCTCAAGATTTATGTTTAACCTACAGTGCAACACTCAACATTAGTTGAATGAGGAGTCTCAAAAACTTCTTTTCCTAAAAGGTGTAAATGATGGAAGTATTGAGGCCTTAGACATTATGGCGAGCAGAGACATCACTCAGAAGAACTGGGCTGACATAAAGAATATATGTTTGAAATATTCAAGGGCTACTATGAAGAAAGGAAGAAGACTTAGAGATTTGCCTCATAAGTCCAATGGTTCAAGAGTGTCTAAGATGGAAGTGTCCAATGATGTTTCCACTCAACTAGACAACATGCAAGTAAGAAGGAAGGAGGATGCAGAATCTATGCTGATTGGATTTTGGTCTCACTGTAGAGAGAAGAAAATCAATTGTAAGTGTCAAAAAGTTGCATCTATGGGCATTAATTCAATTACCACCGAATTTAAATCTATATATGAGGAGAATGGAGAGGTTTTCTACACTACTCAAAAGAAACCATGGACTCAAAGACAAGGTATGCCTCAAGACCCCTTGAATAATTTTGGTTATAGTAACAGTAGTCAATGGAAAAATCAAAACCCTCAAAATTCTCAACCTCGAGGATAGAATTGGAATTATAATTGGTCTAACAAATAGCCATAGTATAACCAAACCTATCAGAAATAGCCTCCATTTAACCCATACCAACAATAATTTAACCAATATCAACAGCCACAATAGAATAACCAATCGAAACCACATGGTAACTGGCAACAACAACCTCTGTGGGGACCAAATCAGCCTAATCAACACCAAGTCATTATGCCTCCACCTCAGCTGCAAGCTATTATGCCTCTACATCCTGCAGTCAGTAATAATCCTCAGAAGCCAACATAACTGCATGCATAACCAGCTCCAAATCCTAATAACAAGCAACAATCTTATTCCCCGCAAGTGAATGATATTCACTTAAGGTCAGGAACTACATTGCCTACACCTAAGGAACCTATCATAATTGAAGTTTCTGATACTGAGGAAATACCTGTGAACCAAACCACCGCTACTCCACCTATTACGCAATCTACCCCAATTTTGAAAAATTTTCCTTATCCACGGAGATTGGTTCAATCATCACCCTCAAAATAAAATCCTATTGCTGCTGATTTGATTGACCAACTTAAGAAAATGACTGTCCAAATACCTTTGTTAGATACCCTCAAAGAAGTTCCGATTTATAATAAGTCAATCAAGGATTCCTGTATCAAGCAAGCTGGTAGAAAGAAGAAAGATCTCGACACTATCCATTTCCTTGGGCAACTTTCTGATCTCATGATCAATAAAGTCTTAATGCCTAGATACTCTGATCCAAGAAGCCAATGGTTACCATTTATATCAATGGTATACGAATATAGAATGTATTTATTGATTTAGGAGCATCAATCAATGTAATGACTATGGAAGTTTTATTGAGACTTAGCATCAGTGTTTTAAGGAAAATGCCTACAATAAACTAGTTAGCTAATAATTCCACTATTAAGCCTGATGGCATGGTAGAGGACATCATCGCCACACTTGATTCCTTGGATTACCCCTTAGATTTCATAATCTTGTCCCCCAAAGCCACCTTAGGAGGATATCCATTAACCTTAGGAATACCTTGGCTGGCCACAAAAGATGCTTGCATTGCATGTCACTCAAGAAAATGACAATTTCTGATGAGATACATACCAAGAAGCTAACTCTGTATTCTCTAGCCAAACCCCACATTGAACTTGACCAAGTTATCTAGCCAGATTTAGGTGATGCTTCCCTTGAAGCAAATTCAATGCAACTGCTTATGGTTATTGGAAGAGATCCATTTATGGTCTCACAAGAGGAAGATAACATACTAGTGGCAATTATTACCAATCACTATGGATATGAACCATTATCTTGTCATGACCCTAATAGTTCACTCCAAACCATAATGACCAAGCAAACTTCACCTAAGCTTCCTGTAGCTCCTGATTACCTACATACTTTGTTACCACATGAGATGAAGTCACCCTCATTTGCAGAAATTATGATGCTAGATAAAGTAAAAAAGGGCAGAAATTGCTCTAGGAAAATTTGTTAATGTCAATAAGAACCTCACAACATCTTAGATGACCAGTCTTATCCAACTTTTGAAAGAAATTTAGAAAGCCTTTGCATGGGACTATACCAATATGAAGGGGTTAGACCAAAAGCTTTGTACCCATATGATTTACATAAGACCTGAGTCTAGATGAATTAGACAAGCCCGGAGAAGAATTAACCTCGCTCTGAGAGATAGAGTGAAGACTGAGTTACAAAAACTCCTTAAAGCTGGCTTTATATACCCTATTTCTGATAGCCAGTGGGTTTATCCTTTAGTATTTGTTTCAAAGAAAGGGGAAATGGAGAGTTTGTGTGGACTATAGGGAGATTATCAAAGTCACTAAAAAATATCACTTAACATTACCTTTCACTGACCAAGTACTTGACAACCTTGGTGGTAAAATGTATTTCTCATTTGTAGATTGATTCAGTGGATACAACCAAATCCAAATATTACCAAAAGATTAGAATAAAACAATGTTCACCTATCCTTGGAGAACATTTTCTTATTCTGTCTTTCCATTTGGATTGTGCAATGCACCTGCTACTTTTCAGTAGATGGTAATCAGTATTTTCTCTGACATCTCTGCTAATTGTGTGGAGATATACATGGATGAATTCACTTCATATGGAACTACATTTGAGGAGGCTCATGCTAACTTGGAGGAATTTATCGAAAGATGTCAGGAGTATAGCTTCTCCCTTAACAGTGAGAAGTGCTACATGATGATGGAAGAGGCAGTTGTTTTAGGACATTACCTTGCATCCTTTGGAATTTAGGTTGATGATGCAAAGATTACAGTCATCACTACACTTCCAAATTCATTAAAATATAAGGATGTTAGGATTTTTCTTGGCCATTTCAGTTACTACATGAGATTTATCAAAGACTTCAGCCAGCTTGCAGCCTCATTGTACACCTTGTTGAAGAAAGAAGCTGAGTTTGAATGTACAGATGATTGTGAACTCTCATTTTAGCAGCTAAAATATGTTCTAACAAAGACACCTATCCTTAGAGGACCTGACTAGAAACTGCCCTTTCATATTCACACTGATGCATCTGACTATGTCATTTTAGGGGTGTTAGGACAAAAGGAAGGTACAGTTGAGCATGTTATTTATTATATTATTAAAAACCTACAAGGTGATGAACTGAACTATACTTTCACTAAAAATGAATTGCTAGCAGTAATCTATGCACTTAATAAATTCGAAATTACATTACTCATTATGAAGTATTTGTATAAACTGATCATTCAATAATCAAATAATTGATGAACAAGCCTACCATCTCTGGCAGGTTAGAAAGATGGTTACTCCTTATGTAGAAGTTTGATGTGACAATCATTGATAAACTTGGTAAAGCTAATGTGGTGGGTGACTTCTTATCTAGATTACAAGTTCTAGATGATCCTACATCAATTCATGACAACATCCCCGATGAGCACCTATTCTCTATTGATACTTACATTCCATGGTATGTTGACATCACCAACTACCTTACTAGAGGAAGGACACCACCTCATTTCTTGCCTAGAGAATGTAGACTTCTAGTTGAGAAAAGCTTCAAGTTTTCATGGATCTCAGGATTTATGTTTTACACAGGTCCTAATCAGGTCACTAGAAGATGTGTTCGCGAAGATGAGACTTAAGACATCCTTAGGGATTGTCATGATGAGCCGTGTGGTGGCCATTTTGCAGGAAAGATGACATCATACAAAATCTTGACAACATGATACTATTGGCGTACCCTACATAACTATGAAGCTAAGCATACAAGGCACTTTAACCAATGTTAGTGCATGGGATGCCCAACCAAGTTAGATGAAATGCCCGTGCAGCCTCAGGTGGTGGTGACACCATTTAACAAATGGGGCATCGATTTCATTGGACCTATCAAGCCATCTTCTCACGGTAACTCTTATATCTCAGTGTGTATTGACTATGCAAAAAAATGGGTAGAAGCTAAAGCAATGTGGCATGCCAAAGATCATAAGGTAGACAAATTTCTATATGACTATATCTTTACCAAGTTTGGAGTACCTCATGAGATAGTAACAAATCAAGGTGCACAGTTTACTTCTAATCTTATTATTGAGTTGATGCATGAATACACAATAAGGCATGGTAAATATTCACCATATCATCCTCAGGCCAATGGCCAGGCTAAGATAAAAAATAGGGAGATTGAAGAAATCCTAACCAAGACAGTTGCTTTTCACAAGTATTGGGATACCTGCCTTCCTGAAGCCATTTGGGCTTACTGAACAACTTGGAAAACAACTGATTTTACTCCTTTTGAACTGGTTTATGGAAAATTTGCATCTATGCCTATCAAGTTTCAACACAAGAATCTCAGGACAACATTGGAATTAGACATTGACCTTACCAGGGAACAAGAGGATAGGCTACTGCAGCTAAATGGACAGGATGAGTATTGGAAATCTTCACTTCACAATATTGAATTGATTCAAAAGTAGAAAAAGAAGTGGCATGAAAAATTCATCAAGGACAATAAATTTCCCATTGGTGATTTAGCCCTGCTATATGACTCACACTACCAGCATACCCAAGGTTAATTTTAGACCCGGTGACTAGGACCTTATGAGATAGTTTCCATTTTTTACAACAGATCAGTTCAACTATCTACTATTGATCCCGTGTGATTCAAATTGCTTGTTAATGGTCATCGCCTCAAGATCTATCACAACCCCGTGAGTCGCAAAGACTTCCTCTAGCAGTTCCAGAAAAATGATGAAAACAACAGTCTTATAGAAGAAGCATCTCGGCCTTCCACCCATTTTTCCGCTAATCCTTGATTTCTGTCAAAGATTCCATAATAAACATTTCAGTTCCTGTGAAATTACTTCTCAGTAATAATAATTCACCACACCTCGTCTCTCTACAATTTTCTCCGCATGATTGTATCAGTCCATCAGTGCATGTCACATTTCAAAACACTCTTCCTACAACACTTAATAGGTTAGTGACACATACCTTTGTTCATATATTATTTTATACATATTTTATTAGGATTAACTATTCTTTTAATTTTTACACTTGCATGACTTGGCTTGGTGGGACCCATGCCTTAAACTTAGTTGGGGGGGATTATTTATATTTATTTCTTGTCTTTTTGAGATGACTGTCATCATGTGTTAAACAATCTCTCATCATGTGATTGTGTCATCATGGTTGAAAGTAATTAAAAATTTTAAAAGCTGAATTTTAATTAATGATGATATATTCAGGATGTGTTTTGGGTGGTAGGCCTTAACACGTGCAAAGGTATTATGAAATATCATTCATTAAAACACTTTTAATTTCCTCAAAGTAAATGATATTCTGTACTCTATTTTTCTTGTTTGCAACACTTTGAGTCCATAGCATTTTCCATTTTTAGCTTCTGTAAAGCTTCTACAAAAAAATTCTATCTATAGCAATTGGGGGTGATCTTCAGAGGCATGAGCCATCAGATCAAAGAGTTTTACTTGGAGACCCGTCCAGCTATGAAATATTCCAAAGGAAAGGGTGGTTGGATTACTGTCTAAGCCTCAATGGTTTTGATGAATAAATTGCTCTGCAATTTTTAAACACTCTGCATAATGGGTTCGTAGTAGTAAAAGGGTTGAGAATTGAGGTCACAAAGCAAATTGTGGCAGAAGTGACAAGGTTTCCATAGGAAGGTGAGAAATGGTCTAAGGACAGTGATTTATGCTTAGCTAGGGCACAATTCACCTTGCATGGTGATCCATAGTTAAACATTGATAAAAAGCAAGGCACTTCAAGGATATCATTGCCCATGGATTTCATTCAACCAGCTATGTTTATCATATAGTACTTTACCTATGGAGGATGCTACAAATATCTTCATGGGCTACATTTCAAAATCTTGAGTGCCCTCCACCATGACAGCAAACCGGTAAATTTCCCTATCTTTTTGTTTAATATTGTGAAAGAGCAAGCTTCTTTAGTTTAATTAAGAAAAGATCTGTTTGTTTCCCATCATTGCTTAGTTAAATTAATTGTGGAAAGAGAATTAAATAAGAAACTGATAAGTACTTGGGATGAATTCTTAAAAATGGATAAGGTAGTGCCTAGAATGGTCGGCCATAGAGGCTAGAGTATAGGAAGAAGGGTGAGCACAGCAAATGGGATTTGCAAAGTAATTCAAAGAGTAGAAGTCATTCCTGAAGCCTCTTCCTCTAACCCTAAACCACCTAGGAAGAGAGCTTATGACATTATCACTCCTATTTCTAGTAGGAAGAAAGGAAAAAGAAAGGAAGCTGATGTTATTTCTAACACCCCACCTTTTATGAAAACTAGGTCTTCTTCCAGGTAAGACAAAGGTAAAACCCTAGAAATAGAGTAAGTAATTCTAGAGCAGCAACCCAAGAATGAGAATGTTAGTGATAAATATAATGAAACCTTTCCCTCATATGATGAATAAATTCCACAAGAACCTCCTCTGGAAACTATGGAGGAGGTTTCCACCACCAGGAGGAAGCGCAAGAATCCTCCATGCTCTTTCTAATCCCCTGCTAGAAAAAGTGCAAGGATTTCCGCAAACATTAGCAAGGATGATAAGTCTCCTATTCAAATTGTGAATGTGGAATCCGCTGAGTTTGTAGGGAAGTCCTATTCTAAGGAAATGGTTTTTAAAAGAGCATATAAAGATACTGTTTCCCATAATACAAATTTTGAAGCAACAGTTAACCCTAATGTTGATGGTGCAGGAGACCCTAGGTAAGGCTAGTTGATAACCTAGGCTCCTAGTTTGATTTTTTCTTGTAGTGGTATTAGCCAAATCACTAGTGAAATAATAGGACTATATGGGTCCTAAGGTGTGTTTTGATAGGTTAGGAGGCCTCATTAGGTCATTAGTGACCTTAGTTGCAAATATTGTCCAAATTTGTCAAGTTGTGTAAATGTTGTCAATATTGTGGCAAAAGTTGCATTTAAGAATTTAAGGATCAAATTGGACAAGGAGGTGTTTAGGAGACCTATTTGATGATTTAATTATCCTAGATATACATTTGGTTAAGTTTCTAGTGTTCTTGACCAAGTTGTATGCAAGAATTCAAAAGTTGTAAAAGTTGTCAATGTTGTCATTGACAACATTGACAACATTTCTTGCAATTAAGACATCTTCAAGAAATTGGGTTTCTAACTATCTAGAACCATTGAGTTAGGGTCCTGGTCAACTATATAAGTTCTCCCTCAACCTGTGTATGTGGTTTGATGAATTTTTAAAGTAAGAGCCATTAATGAGCAATCAAGTTCTGAGCATTGTTTTGTGTTTTTCCTTATATTTTGGGTTTTAATGGATTAGATTGGATACTGTAATCCATGAACATGTTAGGGTATATTTTATTTGAGTTCTTTGTGGTATTAGATAATAATTTTGTTTTATTTCAAGCCCTCTTTGTAAATAGCTTAGAAACTACACTGTCATTGGTATGAACCAGGCAGTTTTTACAAATGGGGTCATAGCTCCTCTTCCCACTGTAATATATGTACGAGCCTTTGGGATTAGGAAGATGACTCCTTTTATATATTTTATAGTGAAGGATGGGCCCTGGAAGGAAAGAAATCTATTTTTGTAGTGATTCCCTAGGCAAGCTAGAGATGCATGGCTAGGGATCACAGTGAGTTGCAGAGGTGAAAAGAGTGATTGAAAGAATTGGTTGCTTCAATCAAAGCTTATGGAGAGGGGGAAATATGTGTGGAGAAGTCCCAAATTCAATGGGAAGCTTTGCTGATGGATTATTCATGGTGGAAACTCAAACCATAATGGATATGCTCAGTGCATATTAAAACCCTTAATTATAGGCTTGCAAATAGGAACCCTCTGTAAGGACAGTTTGGGAAGGCAAGACCTAGAAAATCCTTTAGGTCTCTGTAAAGGGTTTCTGGTTCTGGAGTTAGTTTTCCATCTTGTTAAGGATAATTTCAAGTTATTTGGAAGAAGGTGCCTAATTAGGCCTAATGCTTGTAGCACTGATTTGGGTAAGTTTGGAGTGAGTTCTTGAACTCGATTGGTATCACATTACAAATTATGTTCCTAGGCATTAAATTGGATGCAATTGCCTTGTTTTGGACCTTCGTCTCCATTTATGGATAGTTATTACCTTATTGGATCACTTAGTGTGTAGAAGCAAGAAGATGAACATGAAGCTTGAGTTGAGATTGAATTGATTTCCTAGGTGGTGTTAACAAGTTGAAAGAAGAAGGATCTTGTGCAGAGACTCCTTGGAAGATTAAGCTTAGTCAAGAACCATGTTATGCTAGAGAAGTGGCCTATAGGATACCCTAGAAGAAGATAGGGTATAGAGAAAGACTTTTTGTTACATCATATTGGTATTAGAGAAAGTTAAATATTTGGAAGTTGGTGTATGTCTCTAAATACTGGTGAATCAGTAGGGGAGATTAGTATGGTGACTAATGAAGAGATAGCTAAGGAGATGGGTGAGAAAAAGGAAAAGAATAGACTCCTTGAAGAGGCCCTAGAAGATATGAGAATCAAACTACAAAAAGTAGTTGATTCCAGAGATAAAGGAAAAGAAGTTGAAAGTAGTGAAAAAGGTAAAAAGATTGCTGAGGAAGATATCATTCCTAAACGAGACCCTATCTTGAATGAAGAGCCCTTCTTGAAAGCCATAAAATCCCTAGGAGGAAAGTCATTGGAAGGAGTACCACTATTTTTTGGAAAGATGGATATATAAGTATTCATGGAGTGGATTGAGGGGATGGAGAACCACTTCAAATGTGAAGGTGTCACTGAGGCACAAAAACTTAAAGTTGCAAAGTCAAGGCTTAGAGGATCAGCATTGACATGGTGGAAGTATCTTCAAGATGAGAGGGCTAGGATGGGTAGACAACCTATTGCTAACTGGAAAGCCATGGTGACCAAAGTAAAGGAGAACTATCTTCCTAAGGACTATGAAATTCAACTTCATAGGAAAAGACAAGGACTGAAACAAAAGGACTTGGATGTGGCCTCTTATATAGAGGAATTTCAAAAGTTATGCCTTAGGTCCAAGATTCAAGAAGGGGAACCTATCAAGGTAGCCAAATACTTTGGTGGTTTAAAATGGAACATCTAAGAGGAGATAATCTTGTGGATTCTAACCACTATTCAAAAGTGCCATCAATTAGCTCCTAAGGTGGAAGAGAGGAACAAGAAGAAAGTAGATTCTAATCTCAGAGGAAGAGGTAGAGGAAGAGATCAAGGAGGTCACAGAGGTGGTTATCAAGGCAGGGGTAATGAGAAAAGGAATCAAGGAGAGTTCAAGCTGATAGAGCATGATAATGAAGAAATCCAAGTGGGGGTTATACTAGAGGAATAGGTACTCAAGAATTCTCTAGTAGAGGAAGGGGTTTAGGTAGATGTAACTCATACTTTGCAAGTATGAAGTGTTACGATTGTGGGCAATTGGGTAATCCTTCTTATAGGTTCCCGGATAAACCCACTTCTTCAAACAATGGAAAAAGGATAGCATATGATCAAGAGGACACAATAAGTGTTAAGAATCCATAGGCTGATCACATTGAATCAAATATGGGAGAGAACCTGATGTCCAGGAGTGTACTGATTAGACAACCAATTAAGGATGATCCCAAGCATAGAAGAGCACTGTTTAGGATCAGATGTAAAATATTTGGAAAATTTTGCAAAGTAATAGTGGATTTAGGCTCCACATATAACATAATATCAAAGGAATCTATTAGTAAGCTCAAGTTGAAAAAGATACCTCATGTCAGTCCTTATAAGGTTACATGATTGAACAAGGGCCAGAGTGTGTTGGTGAATGAGAAAACTTGGGTTGAGTTTTCTATAGAAGGCTACAAAGATAAATTTCTTTGTGATATCTTTCCAATGGATGCATGCTATCTACTATTAGGAAGGCCTAGCCAATATGATAGAGGGCAAGTGTATGATGGAAAGGAGAATTCCATATCCTTCAAGAAAGATGGAAGGACTTTCAAAATCTAGTCTCTGTTGGAGGAAGATGAAATACAATCCAAGACACCTAGTATCATGTTGAGAAGTAGGAAGGAGTTCCTAAAAGACCTTAGAGATGAAGGGAGTGAAGGCTATTCCATTTTACTCAAGCCTAAGGAAGAAAAGAAACCTAAAAAAGAGCCATTGCCATTGGAAATTAGAGAATTTCTTTAGAAGTATAAAGACATAGCTAGTGATGGGACTTCTACAACTTTACCTCCAAAGAGAGTCATAAGTCATCAAATTGAATTTGTACCTAGTGCATCATTGCCCAATAAGGCAGCATACAAGCTAAATCCATATCAGAACCTAGAAGTGGCTAGACAAGTGTAGGAGCTAGTAGATTAAGGGCTAATAAAGAAGAGTATTAGTCCATGTGTCATACCAGTGGTTTTAGCATCCAAGAAAGGTGATAAGTGGAGACTTTGTATTGATTCTAGAGAAATTAATAAGATCACAATTAGGTATAGATTTCCAATTCCTAGGATAGAGTATTTGATGGAGTGTCTTGGGGGGGCAAATTTTTTCACTGAGTTAGAATTGAAAAGTGGATACCACCAGATTAGGATCAAAGAGGTGGATGAATGGAAGACAACTTTTAATAATGTGGATGGATTGTATGAGTAGAGAGTTATGCCATTTGGCCTCTCAAATGCCCGTAACACATTGATGAGGCTCATGAATGAAGTGCTTAAGGACTTCACAGGGGTCTTTGTGGTAGTGTATCTAGATGATATACTTATATTAAGTAGGACAACAGAGGAGCATGTGAAACATGTGGAGATGGTTCTTAAGAGATTGCAAGAAGAGAAATTGTCCATAAATCTTGAGAAATGTGAGTTCTTCAAGAAAGAACTTGTATATTTGGGATTTGTTGTTTCCCAAGGGTCATTGAAAATGGACCCAAGTAAGGTGGAGGCTATCCTAAATTGGCCCACACCAACCACATGGAAAGAAGTCAGGAGCTTTCATGGGTTAGCTCAGTTTTACAAAAAATTTATAAGGGATTTTAGTGATATTTGTGCACCATTGCTAGACACCATTAAGGGTGGTCTAAATTTTAAGTTTAGATGGACTTCTACAGTAGAGAAAGCATTTGAAATGTTGAAGAAGCAAGTAGCAACACAACCTATCCTTAGACTCCCTCGTTTTGATCAACTATTCACCTTGGAGTGTGATGCAAGTAGGATGGCGGTAGGGGGTGTGTTAAGCCAAGAAGGTAGGCTAGTAGCCTTCTTTAGTGAAAAACTAAATGAAGAAAAGAAGAAATACTCTTCTTATGATTTGGAGCTATATGCTTTGGTTCAATCTCTTAGGAAGTGGAGACATTACTTATTGCCCAAAGAACTTGTGGTGTTTACTAATAACCAAGCTTTGAGCTATATAAATACCCAAGATAAGCTTAGTAATAGACACTTGAAGTGGATGGAATACCTACAAGCATTCACATTCACAATAAAGCACAAGAAGGTCCAATTGAATAAGGTTGCAGATGTTTTGAGCAGGAGGTTGCTAACCAATCAAGAAGTTTAGTTGAAGAGCATTGGGATAGAGAGTTTCAAGGACCTCTATAGTGAATATGAAGAGTTTGGTGAATCCTATAAGGTATGCTCTAATTTTCAGAACCATTTCCATAGCCAATTTTTTGATTTCACCTTATATAGTAGATTATTGTGTAAAGGAAATCAATTGTGTGTCCCTAAGGGGTCAATGAAAGAAAATATCATTCAGGAAAAGCATAATAGAATCTTGAGTGGTCATTTTGGTATGAACAAAACCCTAGAGTTAGTTCAAAGGTTTTACCATTGGTCAAAGATGGTGAGAGATGTAACTAAGTATGTTGAATAGTGTGTAGTGGACATGAAAGCCAAAGGGGGAGCTATCAATGCAGGTTTATATCAACCTTTTCCAATCCCTAACAGACCATGTGAGTGTGTTATCATGGATTTCATTGTAGGGTTACCTAAGAAAAAGCATTATCATGACAATATTTATGTTGTGGTAGAAAAATTTAGTAAGATGTGTCATTTCATACCTTTTAGAACTACATATGATGCTAGTAACATTGCACACTTGTTATTTAAGGATATTGTATGAATTCATGGACTACCCCTAAGTATTTTTTCAGATAGGGATGTTAAGTTCATGAGCCATTTTTGGAAAATATTGTGAAATAGATTAGGAACCAAATTGTCATTTGGTTTAGCTTAGCACCCTCAGACTGATGGCCAAATTTAGGTGGTAAATAGAGTGTTGGGTAGTTTTTTGAGGTGCCTAACTAGGTAGTATGGACAAGTATGGGTTGTGGTCATTCCCCAAGTAGAGTATGCCTATAATGATAGCAAGAATAGGACAATAGGGAGAAGCCCATTTGAAGTTGTATTTGGGATGCACCCAAGGGGGGTGTGTGAGCTTAGAAACCTTGGAGGCATGGAGTTTTGGAGTGTTCATGCAGATGACTTCTCTAAAACCATGGAAGAGATCCAAGAACAAGTTAAGAAGACAATACAAGATAGTACAAAAAATTTGAAGGCCAAAGTAGATGAGAAAAGGAAAGATATTCAGTTTGAGGTAGGTGATTATGTGATTGTTCATTTGAAAAAATCCAGGTTGCAGAAGGGTATGCCTACTAAAATTTAGATGAAGAGGGTGAGACCATGTAGGATCATAGCCAAGTATGGAGCTAATGCATACAAGGTCAAATTACCTTCAAATTTGAGTATATCTCTTGTTTTTAATGTACAATATTTGATTAAGTTCAAAGGGACACTAGCTCAAATAGATCAAAATATTCAAGAGGTTGTAATTGATGTTGAACCTACTGTGTTACCTCCCAAGCTACAGTTAGAAGTAGATAAGGTACTCGATTCAAGGGTCAAGAAGACTACAAGGAACAAGGTGTATATGGAACACCTCATCAAATGGAAGCATAAAATAGAATCTAAGGAAAAATGGGTTGCAGAGATAGATTTCAAGAAGGTGGGCATCTCTAAAGATATTTTTTCCACAGGAGTGACATGACTTTCCTTTATGGGGGAGTGTGGTGCAGGAGCACCCAGGTAAGGTTAGTTGATAACCTAGGATCCTATTTTGATTTTTTCTTGTAGTGGTATTAGCCAAGCCACTAGTGAAATAATAGGACTAGATGGGTCCTAAGGTGTGTTTTGATAGGTTAGGAGGCCTCATTAGGTCATTAGTGACCTTAGTTGCAAATGTTGTCCAAATTTGTCAAGTTGTGTAAATGTTGTCAATATTGTGGCAAAAGTTGCATTTATGCATTTAAGGGTAAAATTGGACAATGGAGTGTTTAGGAGACCTATTTGATGATTAAATTAGCATAGATATGCATTTGGTTATGTTTTTAGTGTTTTTGACCAAGTTGTATGCAATAATTCAAAAGTTGTAGGAGTTGTCAATGTTGTCATTGACAACATTGACAAAATTTCTTGCAATTAAGACATCTTTGGGAAATTGGGTTTCTAACTATCTGAAACCATTAATTTAGGGTCTTGGTCAACTATATAAAGTCTCCCTCAACCTTTGTATGGTTTTGGATGAATTTTTGAAGTAAGATCCATTAATGAGCAAGCAAGTTCTTAGCATTATTTTTTGTTTTTCCTTACATTTTGAGTTTTAATGGATTAGATTGGACACTATAATCCATGCACATGTTAGGGTATATTTTATTTGAGTTCTATGTGGTATTATATAATCTTTTTGTTTTATTTCAAGCCCTCTTTGTAAATATTTTAGAAACTACACTGTCATTGGTATGAACCAGGCGGTTTTTACAAATAGGGTTATAGCTCCTCTTCCCATAGTGCAATCTGTACAATCCTTTGGGATTAGGAAGATGAATCCTTGTGTATATTTTATAGTGAATGATGGGCCCTAGAAGGAAAGAAAGCTATTTTTGTAGTGATTCCCTAGGCAAGCCAGAGATGCATGGCTAGGGATCACAGTGAGTTGCAGAGGTGAAAGGAGTGATTGAAAGTATTGGTTGCTTCAATAAAAGCTTGTGGAGAGGGGAACATATGTGTGGAGAAGCCCAAAATTCAATGGGAATATTTAATGATGGATAATTCATGGCAAAAACTGAAACCCTGATGGATATGCTTAGTGCATAGTAAAGCCCTTAATTATAGGCTTGGAAATAGGAACCCTCTGTACAAAAAATTTGGGAAGGAAAGACCTAGAAAATCCTTTAGGTCTCTGTAAAGGGTATAAGGGTCTGGAGTGAGTTTTCCATCTTGTTAAGGATAATTTAAATTTATTTGGAAAAAGGTGCCTAATTAGGCCTAATGCTTTTAGCCCTATTTTAGGTAAGTTTGGAGTGAGTTCTTGAACTCGATTGGTATCTCATTACAAATTATGTTCCTAGGCATTGAATTGGATGCAATTGCCTTGTTTTGGAACTTCCTCTGCATTGATGGATATTTATTACCTTATTGGATCACTTAGTGTGTAGAAGCAAGAAGATGACCATGAAGCTTGAGTTAAGATTGAATTAATTTCCTAGTTGGTGTTAACAAGTTGAAAGAATAAGGATCTTGTGTAGAGACTCCTTGGAAGATTAGGGTTAGTCAAGAACCCTATTAGGCTAGAGAAGTGGCCTATAGGATACCCTAGAAGAAGATAGGGTATAGATAAAGACTTGTTGTTACATCAGTTGACTATATCTTCATTGATAGTGGTGGAGATTCTGAAGAGGTAGAGGAGTTTGTTGATGACTCTATGGGCAAGATATTGCTGATGATTCATAAAACTTAACTTCTGATGATTTTTCTAAAATTAATGAGGATGTTACTAAAAAGGTGTTATAAAAAATAAATAAGGATGGGTTGGACACACTGGCTAGAGAAGTTGAATCCTATCAAGAGGATAATGCAATAAAAACTCTTGTTGTGTGGAAAGGGAAGTCCTCCACATAGAAAAATATAATCAAAACCCCTCAGCTTGCAACAGGATGGATTTATATTATTAATTAGGAACCCATGCCACCACTAGAACTATCTACACCCCTAACTGTAGGGTTGATTTTGTATCCATATTTTTTATGGGAAAGGGCACAAAGGAAGTTAGAAAAATAAAAATTGAAATGGACCATTGATGAGAAAGCTCATCAATTGGAGCAAAAAAAAGATAAAATTACAGTGTTGGAAAGAAGGGTTGAGTAGATATCTGAATTAATTCCTGAGGTTATGGAATGTAGATCACCATCATCAGTCTATGCTCTATTTATTAAGGAGCAATTCATTAATTTCAAATTAACAAGGATTGTGGAAGGACTGAATCCTTCTGTTTCAACACCTCATGAGTTCTATGATGCATTTCAATCAGCTCCCATGTCTTTAATTTTTTTTTAGTGTGAATTCTATTTACATAATCTTGTTGTACCAGATGATAGGGACTATAATTTACTATTGTATGTGGGGGATGTCTAATTAAGAACAATAATGTATTGGATGCAAAATGAGATAAGCAGGGAACATCAAGATTTTCCTTACAGGATTAGTAAAATAGAGACACCCTTGCTTATGAGGCCTGAATTTCAACATTCCATAAAAACTTTTCTTGATTGGCTTTCAGTCACTGTGAATCCAAGTGGAGCCAGCAAAGTTTATCCAATTAGAGAGAAAGCATATACAAACTCGTATTAGCACTCATCACATGATATTGAGGGTGCAATCACTACTTCTATGCATAGATGGGTAAGAATGTCCCATGACCTAAAGGTTAGAGAACCCCATTCTCCATAGAACCTAACTCTTGCCACTAGACAAGCTCCATGGTACATAATATTGGGTAGGATGCTACTTAATTATTGGTTTCCATTAAGATTCCAACCACCTATTCTCCTATAGCTCTTACTAGTAGTGAATGAAAACGCAAAGGATCATGACATAACCAAAGAAGTCTAGAGATGGGAAAGACTCAAGGAGAATCAAGGGTAATTCAACTACATTGTTGATGAGTCAGGGGAGAAGATTGCCAGTGACCTGAGGCTAAGAGAAAGGATCCACAACTTTATGATTGCTGGAGATTAGAAATAGAATAGTTGGGGGGAATGATGAGCCTCTTAAATGGCATTCCTTCTAAGTGATTTTTATTTTCTTTTCAGCAGTTTATTTGCAAAACAAATATATATACTTATGGTTTTATATGTGTAAAGACTTTAAGTAGGAAAGTGGATGATAAAAGAACATGGTATATTTTCTTGAAATTGGTGGATAGAAATGACAGAATACAGTAGTTATATATGCTAATGAATGATCCTTTTTCTATGCTATATTTGTGGGTAGTTTCCTTCCTATAGTAATGTGCCTTGCAAGCGTATTAATTAGAACTTAAACACTTCCTTCCTAATATTAATTATGAGAATATGTATGTATCAAAGGTTGTGTGTGCATTAATCATTTTATAGGGATCAGTCATGGTATATTTAAAGATCAGCATAATATGCTGAAGAAGTCAAAGCCAGTCATTGCTGCAAGATGCCATCATGTTGAAGAAGTCAAGAATGTGCTTGAGAAAGTTAAGGAATTGTTGTAAGATCTTCACATAAAGAACAAGTCAATACGGTTTTCTGTTAAATGCAGTGTGTGAATCTAGAGCCCACCACATACTATATTCTGGAAGGAGTTATTCTTGATGATTGCTATTTTTGTTATGAGACGTTATGTATCTATAATGATCCTCATTAATGGAGTGATCCTAGATTTAGGGATTAGTTTTAGTTTTCCTTTAAATAAGATGACTGTTGTAACTCTTTAGAGTTAGTCGAGTTAATTGATTTTTCTAAATAGAAGTTGATATAGTTGTAATACTGTTTTATCTATCGAAGTGTATTTTCCATGGATGAATAGAAATCATAGTTTAAGTTCAATTATTTTATCTTGATTGTGTTTCTATTCACTCATCCAAGGGGGCCCACTTGGTGAGTGAATTACCCTGTTAAAGTAGAAATTATTTCCATGCTTATTAAGAAGTAAAGTAGAACTTTGTTGTTCCTACAACCTCTACTAACATAATTAGTAGACTATTCTTGCAGGATAGGTGGGTAGAGTAGCTCCTATCTGTGTTTACTTGTTTTCCTAGAGTAAGCCCATTTACTTTTGTTAGCATAGATTTCCTAAAGCTCAAAGAATTTAAATTTCATGGGATTAGTCATCAGGATCAAGAGAGTTTGAAGCATATACTTTGTAGATGTCACTCCAAGTTTACGTCCCTGGTCAATATTTCAATGATATTGAATGATATAATTAGCAACCATTTAGGGTGTCAAATCCTGAAATAAGCAGTCCAATGCTATGGGTTTCTAAAAAAAAATTTAGCCAAGAAATAAGGACTAATTATAGAGTCCCAAGGTTATTTTGGGGTGTGTTTAGAGGTAAGAGTATTTAGACTCTAGTGTTTTGTGTGATCAATTAGGCTCTAAGAGTTTAAGTCCTAGAAAGTCAACAATGGGTCAAACTTTGAACAAGACTCCTAAATGGAGTGGCACTTGTGATTTTGATGTTTTAAAGTTTTTTAAGGTCTTATGTAATGGTTTAGAGTCAAATTGAACCATTGAGAGTAGTGGAGAGTTAAAGTGGCAAAAGTTGTAAAAGTTGCTCATGACAACTTTGCAACTTTGCAAAGTTGTCATGACAACATTTCCTAAAAACTAGGAAATAGATTTAATGGTGTTCTAATCCCAACCTAAGGGTCCAAAAAAGTGGGGTTAGACTATATAAGGTAAAAAAAAACCTAATCTAAGGGTTGGAAGTGACATTGTACGGACTATGATTTGGAAAGTAAAGATTTGGACTGTATTTTGTGACAGAGCCTTCATCTAGACCTTTAATGGATTATATGGATTCAATTAATGCATTCAGCCTTCATTATTTTTCATGTAAATACTCTGTGTGGTATTATTTTGTTATGATTTTCATTTATAATTTCTTTAGTTCTACTGGTTCGCTGGTGTGTATAGAGCTAGTCTTGTAAATATGAGTCTCACTTTAGTTCCTTTGGTTGGAAAACTATGGCCACTTGGAATCAAGTTGGAGACTGTGTAAGTAGTGTAAATATGCATGTTAGGGTCATTGTGTGGAGGGGAGCTAATTTTTTCTTCAATCCCTAGGCAAGTGTAGAGGCATTCTGGTTAGGAGCTTGTATAGAACAACAACATGGAAAGTTTCTAGATGGATTGGTTTGTGGCAATCAATGGTTGGAGCATGTATGGGCATGTTTGCTTGATAAGTGAATAAAAGGAGAAGATTGGAGGATTTGATTTGATTTGACATCTTAAAGACCTAAGACCTAGAAATTCCTTGAGCCTAGGGTGCTCTTAGAAAGAATCCACATTTAGTTCAGTGGGTTGTTAAGGATAATATGAAGAAAAACAAAGATTTCAGTTTCTAGGAGGCCTAATAGGGCTAAAAAGGCTACAAGGCCTAAAACCAGGAAAATAAGAACTCTAAAAGTAAATCAATGGAAGAATCCATCAAAGTGGATCAAAACTAGTTGAAAGAGACCTAGGAATAGTCAGGATCCCTATTCTAATTTCCAAGAATAGATTGGGACAAAATTGGCTAAATTGAGCGTATGGGTGCATTGTTGGATGGACAAGGACATGAAGAGGTTTTGAAGTTGGTTGAGAGCTCTAAGAAGTGTAGGGGACCATAAGAGAGTCCTTTTTTTAGGGTAGAGATAGATACCCTAGAAAGACCAAAGACAAGGTCTTGGAAAGAGCAAGAGTGCTCTTAGGAGTTGGAGTTCCCCACCACTTAATAACTTAAATAAAAATAAATCTCATAATATGCAAAATAGTCATTCCAAATTAGTTAACACCAGATTTAATGAGGAAACCCAATAAGGGAAAAAAATATTGTGGGAATTGTGACCCACAATAAAAATGTACCCTTCTGAAATATGCTGGGTTAAGAACTTATCATGTTAAATATTACAAACACATTTGCTAGATGTGACCATGTTAGGGGATTTACCTCAAATCTGTTAACATCTTCACCTTGTTAGGAGTGGTCTTGTTAGAGGTCTTTAAACACTCTTTTGGAATGTCACCTACTTCTAGGATTTACAAATAGGACTGTTAAATCCACTCAGTTAAGAGATTTTTATATGTTAGAAATGCTAATAAGAAATAGTATAAACTTTGATATGTAAATATAGAAACTAAATTTTCTTGGGTCAGAGCTTTTTTTCTCACATGAATATTAGCATTATATACTCCATTTGTCTCTGCTCTAGACTAGGGATTTTGCACTTTCTGCTTCTCTACTTTGCTTGGTAGCTCTGTTATTCCACTTCTTCTAATTTTCAATTCAACTCACCAGCATCTCTTCTCTCATTAGTTCTCATCCTTTATATAGAAAAAAAATTTCCTTTTATTCTCCTTTCTTAGGTTTTCCATTATTTTCTCTTAGTCATTCGATCATCTTCTTCACAAATCTCAGCTCGATAAACCTCTCACATTTACCTCGTAACTCAAACTTTTTCTTGGAACTCAAACAATCAGGTTTAATTGCTTAATCTTTGCCTTAGATATTCTCATTGAATTATCTCACTTGTAGATCTTCTAATAAACTTCCTTTATCATTATCAATATCTAGATCATCATAGCTTCATATTAAATTCAACCTTATCATCATTCTCAATCAATAGCCTATACTTGGTAACTTGTCTTGTAACTTGGTAACTGTCTTTGTTAAGTGCTCAATGCCTAAATCATTCTTAGTGCTCATTAACTGATACTGATTAACATAACTCTATATCAACTAACTTTGTCTAGCTTGGTAGAGTAACTCTTTTCAGTTTTAACTTAAGTCTTTGCAATCTCTGACTTAATTAATCAAATTTACTGACTTGATAACATCAAATATATAGTAGAAAAAAAATATATCAATATTACTTCATCATTGTCTGATCTATATTTTTCACCCATTTAAATTATTCTTCTTATTATATGGTAACTCCATATAAATCAGTAATCAATTGCTTGATATTAATGACAAAATAACAACTGATCTAACCATTTCTACAAATATGTATACCTATTATCACTCGGTCTTCATCATCAACATTAGTTGATTAACAATGTCCCTCTTTGGCATTAATGGAAACACTATAGTACTACTATAGAATTTTATGATGGAAACTCTCCAATACTATCAACCTATGTCATTACTCCCTCTGAGTTGATAGTTCTATTTCTGATTCAATCCTTTCTCTCTGATTGTCAAACTTTTCTCCCTCTTGGAAAAATCTTCTCATACTTTTCTTACTAAATCTCCTTAATGAGTAAATTGTAGCAATTCATTCTCTTCCTCTTTCATCAATATCTCTCTTATGGATAAATGCCATCAATTCATTCTCTCCCTCTTTGAAAATAATGCCAAAAATTCATACTCTAAAAAATTAATTTCAGCAGTGGATTATACCTTACATGTACAAATATTCATTGCATACAGAAATATCCACACAACTTTAAGAATAAACTAAAGTGTGTAATACTAACATCAATTCTAAAATATATTATAATAAAGTATAGAATTAGTACTGCATGCCTCATGCTCTTAGTGAATATTGGATAGAGGAAGAACCCCTAATTTACCTATGAGATACTCAAAAGCCACTTTTGGTAGTGGCTTTATAAAGAGATCAGCTAGTTGTTCTTATGAATTTACATACTAGAATATCACATTTTTCTCGTGAAATTTTTCTCTCAAGTAGTGATACTTAATAGAAATATGCTTGGTCTTTGAATGCATAATTGGGTTCTTTGATATGTTGATAGCACTTGTGTTTTCAAAAAAAAAAGTTATAGCATCTAAGATAATATCTTTCATACCTTCGAGTAGTTTTTTGATTTAAACAATGTTTACACAATTTATGGCAGAAATAACATATTCTACCTCGGTAGTAGACTGTGAAATGCAACTCTACTTCTTCCTTAGCCATGTGACCAATCTTTCACCTAGAAATAATTCTCCTCCACTATTACTTTTCCTATCATCAATATTTGCATCCTAATCTGCATCTGTTTAGACTTGCAGATCAAAAGTACCTCCTTTCTTATTCAATAAACCTAAATCTTCAGTTCCATTTAGATATCTATATATTATCTTACCTACAGACATATGTGTTTCCTTAATATTACAAGAAAATCTTGCAACAATCCCAACTACATGTGTTATATCTGGTATGTTGTGAACTATATACTCCAATTTACTAATCATGGATCGATAAAGAGTATTATCCACCTCTTGTGTCTCATCTTCTTTTGAAAATTTATATCATGTAATCATGAGTGTTCTAACAGGATTGGAATCTTCCATAACAACATTTTTGAGGATATCTTTGATATACTTAGCTTGTGTAATATAGATACTGTATAATCTTAAAATGAAAGCACTTCCTTGTTAAGAACATTTAGCCCTCCTTAGGGGGTGTTTTTTACCATCATCATATTTTCCCCTCATTTATGCATCCTTGCCTACTTATGTGTCTGTTTAGGACCCTGATTGGGCCTCTCTAGGCACCATCCATCCCATCTAGCACATTTTCTAGGGGTTTTGACTCCTTGGGTCAAGGTCGACCTCAACCTTGACCTAGGTCAAGGTCAACCTCAACCTTAACCTAGGTCAATCTTGACCTTTACCTTGACCTAGGTCAAGGATGACCTCAACTTTGACCTGGGTCCCCCTTTCCAGTTTGAAAGTTTGTCAGCTGTTGGAGGTCATTAAAAGTTCATTTCTCACTTTCAGGTTGGCTGTTTTGGGTTCCGAAGTGATGATTCTTAAATTATATTTAATATAGGTCGTCTTCTAGGGGTATAGTTCTAATTATAATTTATTTCTCCTATGTAGGCCTCTCTAGAAGATTGTTCCCTAGATTCATATATAAGGAAGCCTTCTCCTCTCATTTTCTCTAAGTATGAACTATCCAAGAAGCCAATCATTAATGATCAAAAAAGAAGTTCAAGCATCCATTGTTCTACATGTTTTCAAGATTTCAAAGTGTTCAAGTCTTCCTCTCAAGCATTCAAGTTCTCCATTGAAGATCAAGGATTCAAGATTTCAAACATTTGAAGGGATTTGGTTCAAACATTCAAGATTCATCATTCAAGCCCTAGGTATATCCATCATGGTGGTGTGATCTTCCTTCAAGATCCTTTGTGCATCCTCAAGCTTAATTCATTTTCTCTTTAAGGTGGATTCCAAGCATACAATCATGGAGGTTTATGGTGTCTAATATTGAGTCCAAGCTTTCATAATTACATACTTATTTACATTTGAAATACAATTGCATATCTATTCAATATCATAGCTTCATTGTTAGATTTACTTATACTACTTGCTAGCATGCTCTATTTATATTATTGATTTCAAGGTTAATTCCTAAATTAGGGTTTGACTAAGGCAAACCCCTCTCCCCAACAAACAATCCATTTTTCTTGCGCGTACAAGTTTGGAACAATGGATCAGAGTGCATATTTAGATACCCTTTTTAGTAAACTATCGGGATCCAAAAATAAATTTTTTGTCAGAGACTTTTGAGGTTGATTATGCCCTAGGTCAGAATCAAAAATTCTGGGTCAATGGTGACATTGACTTGAGGGTCAAAATCAGAACTATGTCAAATTGGAAAAACATTTTTAGGTTTTGTTCATCTCTGTATTTCTATTCCAGAGCCTGTTGCAGATTTTTTAGAAACTCAGTGCAGGCCCCTAAAAACAACATTCTTCAGATCTGTAACATTTCAAGGTTAGTAATTTTCTCCTATTCATTTCAATTAAATCTCTTAATCCTTCTAAATCTATCACACATTATTTTCTATAAATGAAATTTAAGATCTTCCTCTTTGTTCTCATTTCAAATAGATTGATTCATTTATGCATTGATCCTTCCTTTAGGGTTAATCAATTTGGATCCTTCCTTTGTGTATTTGAAGATAAAAGGAACATCTTATATTTCCCACACATTTCAATAAACATTCTAATTTCAAATGTAACAACATCCATCTTATCTTACATCCTACCATCATCCCCTATTTCTATATGTTACATTTTTAGATGTTACATTTTGGTGAACCCGTGATAGACAACTCTTTCTTTTTGGTGTTATATGCTTTGCCTATTTTCATTAGATACTAGATCTTGCATGCATACTAAATTAGTATTATTTTATGCTCTTGCATTTTAAAAATACAAAACAAAAATCTACATACTCATAAAATATAAAAACATTTCTTGCATTTCATTCACTATGAAGATCTTTAAGATGCTTTGGGGTATGGCTATTTTTCTCATTATGCTTCTTTTAGAATCTCTTTATAGTACATATGATTTTTATGAAAGTATCATCCATTTCATCATGTTTGTTAATCTTCATGTTTCACTTGCTTATACTATTTTGAGATTAACTAATACTATTGTTCCTACTTTCAAAACTTTCATCAAGGATTTGTGTAGTGAACTTATTGCTCTTTTGGATTATGTGAAGAATTGGGTAGATGATACCCCATTTACTAATCTTCCTAATCCTAATCCTATCATTCCTATTCTAGTTCCTAATCCTATCATGCCTAATCCAATTCCTAATATTCCTATTCCTATTCCTATTTCTCCATCTTCTATCCCTAGTTCCTCTCACACTTATGATGGGGCTCAAGCTAGGAATCATGATGCAGATGTTCAAGAATTCTTTCATTTACCTTCCCCTTCTTATCCGATCCATTTGTTAATAATAACTGAGAGGGGGGGTTGAATCAGTGGCCCCAAATTATTTAATCCTTAAATCAGTCCTTCAAAACTTATAACCATAAGTTATATCTCAAGTTATCTTCTATCCTACAAGATGAATGCCCTAAATAACTTTTATGAATTTATTACTTGTCGGATTGCTCTATTAAACCTTTTTCTGTATGTTCATCGATAAGCAGTCATCTATTTACCAAAATACAATAAATATGTAGAGTATACTGATAAATCCAAAATGAATTATGTAAGATACAAAATAGTAAAGAAATGAATCATACACACATAACACATGGATTTTAAAGTGGAAACCCTATTAAGGGAAAAAAAACACTGTGACCGGTACCCCAAATTTTCACTCTTCTAAAGTGAGCCCTGTTAAGAGCCAACCTTGTTAAAATTTACAAACACACTATTAGGTGTGACCTTGTTAGAGGATTTTATACATAGAGGTTGTCACTTAGTATTGGGCATCTAATACTGCCATCCTTGAATCAGCCTCTTTCTTAGACTGTCAATAGGCATCGGGCATATCCAATGCTACTTTCATGAATCAACCTTTTTGGCACTCCTTGAGATGTACCTCAATATATAGAAGATTGTTAAGT
>MU223292.1:326624-343435 GCA_018584345.1 Thuja plicata
CCAATGCTACTTTCATGAATCAACCTTTTTGGCACTCCTTGAGATGTACCTCAATATATAGAAGACTGTTAAGTCTTGCTTGGTTAAGAGACTTGATGCTTCAATGGTTAAACTGAAACACTATGACTTGTTTATATTGCAACTTAAATTGCACATTTTCAGATCTATTTAAGTACATTACCTCTCTAACCAATGTATCAATTCAATCCTTGTGCTCCACACTTTCTACTCTTTGATGCTATGCTCACTGTTCTTCGGTGTTAGTAGAATTCCTTAGCTCTCCCTTTAGCTTGTTTTATCAGGATTGCATGAAGTTGTTCTTCATTAGTTTCTCTTTAGCATCCTCTTTTTCTTCACTCCCCTTAATCCTCATCTCTTATATAGACACAATATTCATTATTACTTGGTTCTTGATTTGTGGCGTGATAAACAATCTAGCCAATTTGATTTAAAGCATAGCTCCTATCTCACAAATATCTTCTTGCCAACTGTACAAATCAGCTTTAAATCAATTACTTATCTCTGGCTTTATCTGGATGATTAAAACAATGATAAGAGTTTCTTAACTCTATCTTTAGCTTCTTGCAAGCTAAGCATTTTGTCATTTTCTGAATTCTTTGTTCTGTCGGTCAATACTTTAGTTAGTCATCGGTAATAACTAACTGCTCTGTCAGTGTGACTTTAGTTGTCATCAGGATCTTTGTCCTTGTCTTTTCCATCAGGAAACACTAAAATTTTGTCCCTCGGGTTACTCTATGTTTTTCTCATTGGGCAGCACTGTAACTCTTCTCATCGGTAATTCTACGTATTTCTTCATTGGGTAACACTGTGATTTTTTTCTTTTTACTCTGACCGTCGGGTACACTCCATTGGTGTATGCAGTCACTTAGTGAATACTTGACTTGTATGCATTACTGATTAGCATAGCCTTGATTCATGAGTTCTTTGAATTCTTTCACAGTATCTACATGACCATATTGATTATATCAAGTTGACATCAATGACAATACAATACATTAACTAATTTAATGCCTTGCATGATCACCAACTTAACATCTTCAAACATTTAATCAGTTACATGTCATCACCATGATGATATTAAAGGGAAAAACAAAGAAATCTCTTCTAAACCTATCATTCCACCACACACAACATTTTCTCATGAACACCATAATCAATCACCTCCTGTAGAAGCTTTGCAAGATATGTACACTACCAGATATACTATGGTGGATAAACAAGGATATAAGGGTTTAGGGCTTGGTGTTAATGAACATAGCATTAAAAACCCAATTCATTCATCCCCTAAACAAGATATGCATGGTATAGGATTCCCGCCTTCTCAATTCAAGGTGGTTGATCTTAATTATTGTCCTCCTCTTCATGTCCTTCTTCCAACACCTTCCTTAGATCACCCTGATACTCCTCAAGATGTGGCTAAGAAATTCTATGTCCAGCTAATGAATTCTAAGAAACAAATCTTTAAACCCATGACGAAAAATGCTCTCTCTAAATACAAATGTCCTTTTCACTACAGTAATACATATTTAATTGCTGATTGTGTACATTTCAAACTATATGTTAGAGAAAGAGCTTCTTTAGGAATTATATCTCATTCCCGTGTGGTATTGCAATTTCTTCTTAATTTTGATATAGGGCATTCCCCTCATTCTTCTATAAATTGGATCATTTTTCTCCTCTTGTCTCTTAACTGGGGGGCAAGAGGTATTTCCTTCTAATCTTCTAGGATCCATTATTCTCTTAGCATGTATTTTCTTTTGAGTTTATTCAGTTATTCTTTCTACATTCTATCCTTATAATTTTCTATTATGGTACATACTCTTTGCTCATAATCACTCATGATATCTTTTCTAGGACATTTGTTTTGTAAAGATATCTCTTCATATAATTTGATATATCCTTTGCTTCCATCCCTGGGGGGAAAGGTATTTTCCTTCTTCCTCTATCTAAGGATCTACTTTCCTTAGCTTAGTGGCATCTGTTTATTCTACAACATTATTTCCTTATAAAGACTTATGTTTTGACTATGGATACCCTATTATATGATATGTGATTGTCCTAGGTCATCACCTCTTCTTTATTTTGCAAATTATGTTCTTTATAAACTCTTGATTTTTCTTTGGGTTAGAGTTTGACTCCTTCATCCTGAGATTCCTCTTCCTCTTGATTGCAGGGGGCTTGATGATTGAATCTTTGGTCCCTCTTTTCTTTAGAAGATGACATTTTATCCTAAGCACTCCTCTATGGTGGGAATCTTAATGATAATATCTCTTCCTCTTTGAGGATCCTTTTTCCATATGTGACATATCCATTTCATGATTATTTATGCTCTTAGAGGTAAGGGTCAATACTCTTTGCTAAGGATATAGTGTATATTGTTGTGAAGATGGATATCTCCTTACCTTGTGAAGTAGGTATCCTCTTTGTCTTCCTTATCCTTCCTTGTGGGTAGTCATGATAAGGAGGGGGGAATATATAGGGTCTCCCTTATACTATAGTTTATATTTTACAACATGCTAAATCCTCGGAAGGTAACACACAAAAGTTGCTAAATCATGAAGAGACACGTTATTTTTATTTTTTCTAAATCCTCAGAAGGTAACGCACATAAGTTGCTAAATCTTGAAGAGATACATATTCCACAATGTGCTAAATCCTTGGAAGGTAACACACATAAGTTGCTAAATCCTGAAAAGACACGCATTTTATATTCCATAGTGATACAAGAATGTGCATCTATGGATATTCCAAAAGTCATGAGAGGATGCATTACATTTACAAAGCAGAGTTTATGGGTGAACCTTTTGGGATCTCCCTCCTTGGTGATTCATGGTAAGGTAGGTATCTTACTAGGAAAGGTAATCACTATCTATTTTCTCTCTTTTGCTTTCATGCTAGTAGGATTAGATCATGAAGCTATGTTATCTATAATGTTGCTCTTATCTTGCTTATGTAGTCATGTATGTTTTCTATGATATTGCTCTTTTCTTTCATATCTTTGTGCATGTATGTTGAGTTAGAATCCTTGGTCTGGGGGCTCATGTCCTTGACTAAGTAATGTTATACCTCATTGCAATCCACCAGAGTCTATCTTCTAACTTTACAGCAAGTATGTTCGATTGCCATACTCCAACTAAATTGGGGGATTAATGTATCATCTTAAAATGGAAGAACTTCCATGTTAAGAAGGTTTATCCCTCCATAGGGGGTGTTCTTGACCATCATCATATTGTCCCATCATTTTTATATCCTCTCCTACTTTTGTGTCTATTTAGGACCCTGATTGGGCCTCTTCGGGCACCATCCATCCCATCTGGCACATTTTACAGGGGTTCTAACTCCCTGGGTCAAGGTCAACCTCGACCTTGACCTAGGTCAAGGATGACCTTGACTTTGAACTGGGTCCCCCATTCTAGCTTGAAAGTTTGTCAGCTGCTGGAGGTCATTAAAAGTTCATTTCCCGCTTCTGGGTCAGCTATTTTGGGTTTTGAAGCAACGATTCTTAAATTATATTTAATATAGGTCCTCTTCTAGGGGTATAGGTCTAATTGGAATATAATTCTCCTATGTAGGCTTCTCTAGAACATAGTTTCCTAGATTCATATATAAGGAAGCCTTCTCCTCTCATTTTCTCTAAGTATGAACTATCCAAGAAGTCAAGCATTAATGATCAAGAAAAAAATTTGACCATCCATTTTTCTACAGGTTTTCAAGCTTTCAAAGTGTTCAAGTATTCCTCTCAAGTAGTCAAGTTCTCCATTGAAGATCAAGGATTCAAGCTTTCAAGCCTTGAAGGGACTTGGTTCAAACACTCAAGATTCATCATTCAAGCCCTAGATATATCCATCATGGTGGTCTGATCTTCCTTCAAGATGCTTTGTGCATCCTCAAGCTTCATTCATTCTATCTTCAAGGTGGATTCAAAGCATACAATCATGGAGGTTTATGGTGTCTAATATTGAGTCCAAGATTTCATATTTACATACTTATTTACATTCAAAATAAAATTTCATATCTATTGAATATCATAGCTTCATTGTTATATTTGCTTCTACTACTTGCTAGCATTCTCTATTTCAATTATTGATTTCAACGTTAATTTCTAAATTGGGTTTTGACTAAGGAAAACCCCTCCCCCAACAAAGATTCCATTTTTCTTGCAAGTACAAGTTCATAACAACAAATTAGAGTGCAGATTTGGATACCCTTTTTAGAAATCTATCAGAATCTAGAAACAATTTTTTTGTCAAAGACTTTTGAGGTTGAGTCTTCCCTAGGTCAGAATTGGAAATTCTGGGTCAATGGTGACATTGAATTGAGGGTCAAAATTAGAACTGTGTCAAATCAGAAAAATATTTCTGGGTTTTGTTTGTCTCTGTGTTTTTATTCTAGATCTGGTTGTAGATTTTCCACAAACTCAATACAGGCCCTTGAAAAGAGCATTCTTTAGATCTGTAACATTTCAAGGTTAGTACTTTTCTCCTATTCATTTCAATTAAATCTCTTAATCCTTCTAAATCTATCACACATTCTTTTCTATAAGTGGAATTTAAGATCTTCCTCTTTTCTCTCATTTCCAATAGATTGATTCATTTATGCATTCATCCTTCTTTTAGGGTTAATCAATTTAGATCATTCCTTTGTGTATTTCAAGATAAAAGGAACATATTATCTTTCCCATAAATTTCAATAAACATTCTAATTTCAAATGTAACAACATCCATCATATCTTACATCATATCATCATCCCCTATTTCTATATGTTACATTTTTAGATGTTATAGATACCTTCAGCAACTTGTTGTATCTAGAGACCTACAAAGAACTTAATGTATCCAAACATTGAAATTTCAAAATCTTTTCTCATTTCATCAGCAAATTCCTTACATAAGGTGTTATTTCCTCAAAAAATATTATCATCAACAAGAATTTCAGCAATCAAAACCTTGTTGTCACTGTCACACTTCAAATAAACATTACTATTGTCACTTGTTCTTCGAAATCCTAATTTGATTAGATAAGAGTACAATCTCTCATACCATTATTGGCATGCTTTCTTCAAACCATAAAGATCTTTGTGTAATTTACATACCTTGTTCTTATTTGTGGTCTCAATGAATCCTTTAGGATGCTCAATGTAAACTTCTTCTTTTTTTTAAAGGCGAAAGTAGATGAGGCTACTATAAATATATATAAAATAATAAAACCTAGTTCAAAGGCTCCACGGGGAAAGAAATAGGAAGAAAACCTTGCATTTTAGCCCCATTACAATAATTACATTGATTTACTATTCTCAAAGCGAGAACATGTAACCCAACACAAATATGTTGCGAAGCATAACTTGGAAAGACTACTGATAGAAGCTAGCATTTGACAATGCCCACCACATCCCCTACCATGAATGTGCCAATAAATGTGTGAAAAATTCAGGACAATGAATTTGCTGAGTCATAAAATCGAGGGTGTGTATTAATGTTTATTCCACAAGCCAATTTGGCCATATTTATATCCCTTGAGGTACACTAGTCAATCTCAGAATCACACTTAAGGGGAGTAATGTTCTCTTCTAATTATGTCATTTAATTCCCCATTAATACTATTACAATTTGCAACTATGATAAGTTCAATGTTTATTGAATCACATCCCATATTCGAGAGGTAATCAACCACATGATTGCCTTACCGATATGTATGGGAAATGATAAAACTTTTAAATTCAATGAGAAGTCACCAGATCTGATTAAAAAGATATCCCAAAATCCTATTAGATAACTTCCGTTAATGCATGCTTGTATCACTATCAATGAGTCACCTTCCACATGGATGCATTCAATTCCTAATGATTTGGCAAGAACTAACCCTTGAAGTAAAGCTGATGCTTCAACAATATTGTTTGTCCCAAAAAGAATATCAGAAGATTTCATGGTAATTGGATGCCCAAATTCATTTCTCAAACACACCCCAATTCTCAACTTACCTAGATTCCCCTAAGAAGCCCCATCAAAATTAATTTTGATAGCACCACGATCTGGAGGAAGCCACTTGACCTTATTCTTGTCCACTTTCTCAGAGGAGTTGTTCATATTAAAAAAGGATGGTAAGGTAATATATATCCATTCCTTGAGAATTGCATCATCCCATGATCTAAAGTGAACCTGTGATGATCCTGACATGATGTTGGCAGAGACCACTTTAGATATTGACTTTTCTATAGTAAGTATCACATTCTCTACTGATGATGGGGACTTTCTAAAGATACGCTTATTGTATTCCCACCATAATTCCCAAACAATCAAGGATGGTGAGCACTTTCATATTGGAGCAAGAAGAGAATTGGACTAAACTATTGGCTAGGATTCAAATAATTCATGTAGTAAATTGGGAAGTGGCATATCATAGTTCAGTTTCTTAAGCACTGATTTCCAACATTCCTATGCAAATTCACATTGCAGAAAACCATGATCTGCATCCTCAAACACTCTCTGAAAAAGTAAACATTTAAATCTTTGTGTAATATTGATCTTTTCCAGCCTATTGCTAGTTAAAGGTCTCTTTCTAAGGGTGAGCCATGCAAAACAACCAACTTTTGGTAGCGTACAATTATTCCAACATAACGAATATGCTCGACTTTTAATTCTAGCAATTTCCACATTACCAACTGCCAAGGTTCCTACCTTAATCAAGTAATTACCTTCATGAGATGGGGCCCAAAACAAGTAGTCCTCAATAGATTGAAAGAAAACTTGTCTAACACTTACTACTTCTTTAAATAAATTGTATATGATCTCAAGAATTGGGAGTAGTGAAGGATTTTTCCAAACTAGTAAATGTGAATGGGGGTCCACATGATCCACATAGTGACAAACCTTAATCCGCCAATGTTGTTTAAAAATAGGAATTAGAGCCATTAACTGAGGATTATTAGCAATTGGTGGTAGACCAGTCCATGAATCCTCCCAAAAGTTAGCAATTTTTCCATTGGTGATCTCCCAAGAGACATAATCTACAATAACATCTCTCGAGGCTACCATAAAATTCCAAATTTATGATCCTTTTGGAAGGGAAGTTGCTTAAATGATATGATTGGGGTCCAAGGAATCCAGGTATTTCAACTGCATAATCTTGCACCATGTGCTATTTGGTTTCTTCATCATTTTACCAAACCAATTTCCCCCCATATGCTTTTAAACTATGTTCTATGTCATGAAGGCCTGACCCCCTTTTTGTTTGTCTATTACCATCTCCTGCATGGATATTAATGGATTTTTTCTTTGACCTATCATATTGTTGCACCATAAAAATCTTGAGATGATATGTTTAATCTGTTTAATCACACCTGGTGGGGCATGAAGAACTGAAATAAAATAATTTGGGATGGCAGATAATATTGATCTAATTAGGATAATCCTGCCAGAAAGAGAAAGCCACCTTACCTTCCAAGCAATAAGTCTATTTTTAATCCTATCCACAACTGATTTCTAGTAGCCTGCCTCATTAGATCCTATAAATAAAGGAATCCCCAGATATACTGAAGGTAGAAGCTCTTGTTGGAACCCCAAGATCTTGAAAATTTTAGAGACAATGAGTGCATTTGTAAAAAATATATGAACTTTGGATTTGGGGGCACTAATTCTTTGTCTGAAGACCGTAGTATATAAATCTAACACTCTCTTGATTTCTTTTGCTTCTTGCATTGCTGCATGACCAAAAAGTAATGTATCATCTACAAATAGTGAGTGAGTAATAGAAATAGAAGTACCTGGCAATGAAACCCCCCTCCAAAGACCTTGACCATGTCTCAAGGAAACAATCCTACTAAATGCCTCAGCCATGATGATAAAAAGAGAGGGGGAAATGGGATCACCTTGTCTAACCTACTGGGTTGATGAAAAGAAGCCCAAATGAACCCCATTAATTATAACTGAGTTAGAAGCCCCTGATATACATTCCTTGATCCATTTACACCATTTTGCTAAAAATCCAAATTTCTGGAGCACTTTCATCAGAAAATTCCAATTTAGCTTGTCATAAGCTTTCATCATGTCAAAATTTGACAACAAAAGAAGAAATTTGATGGGTGCTAATAGAGTGTAACACTTCATGTGCCACTAACGCACCTTCCATTCTCTCTTTCCCTGGCACAAAACCTCCTTGTTCTGTAGAATTAATCTTGGGTAACAACTTTTGCAGCCTCATATAAATAGCTTTTGTAAAAAATTTGTATATAGTATTGCAAAGAGATATTAGCCTAAAATCTGCAAAGGTTTTCAGTGCCAAAGATCTTGGTATTAAGGATATATTAGTAGTATTAAAGCTTTTCAACACAGCTCCATGTTTTTTGGATTCTTCCAATGCTAAAAGTAGGTCATAGGCAATAACATCCAAACATTTATGAAAGCAAACAATAGTGAATCCATCCAGTCCAGGGGCTTTATCTGGTGGTATTGAGAATACAACTTCTCTAATCTCTAGAAGTGTGAAAGGATTCAATAAACCAACATTATCTTGAGGTGAAACCAATGGTGGTATAACTGATAGTAGTTCTTCTTCCCATGCAAGAGAAGGAAACTGACCTTGGGGCTAAGCTGATAGGTTTGAGAAGAATCTAACTCCCTCTTGTTGGATGTCTGTGGCATTCATCAACAAATTACTAGAAAAAACATTCTCAATTTGAAAAAAAATATTGTCTGCATGCCTTTGCTTGACTAACATATGAAAGAAATTAGTATTTTTGTCCCCTTCTTGAAGCCACAATTCTCTCAACTTTTGTCTCCAAAATTCCTCCTCTCGTCCACAAAGTTCTTCCCATTCACCTTGTAAAATATTTTTCTTAACAAATACTTCTGAATCTAGACCATTCTGAATGATAAAATAGTGGATCTACTCTAGCTCTTTAGAGACCATCTCTTTGTATGAGAATATGTTCTTGAAAACATGTTTGTTCTAGATCTTTATTTTACCTTTGAGGTATTGTAATTTTTAATTGAACTGAAACATTCTAGTACCTTCTTTGAGTGGTGCACTAATCCACTACTATTTGAGAAGTGGAAAAAAATGGGGGTGTCTAAACCACATGTTCCAAAATTTGAATGACGTTTTCCTCTTAGTAACTTGAGGGCCCACTGAAATATTAAGCAGTATCGAGTAATGATCTGACCCTGTAAAAGGCATAACCTCTATATTAGCTATGAGATTTAGCAACTTCCAACTTTGAGAGACTAAAAATCTATCCAGCCTCTTAGCTATTTTTAAGAAGCCATCTCTCCTATTAGTCCAAGTAAACTTTCCATTCGTTGGGATAATGTCAATCATACTATCTTGGATAAAATTCTGAAAGTCATCCATGACCCTTAAGGAAGGGAAAATTCCTCCCTGTTTCTCATCATGTGACATAATTGCATTGAAATCCCCTCTAAGGATAATATTTGTATCAACATGATCTTGCATAAGTTGAGCTAAAATTGACCATAATCTACATTTTTCATGAGTAGTTGTTGGCCCATAAACATTGATTACCATAAAAGCTAAATCAAAATGAGTAAAGCTAATGAGATGCCAGTAATGTTCCTGTTCAATAAGAAGACCAAAAGTTGTCTTTGGTCTCTATAACACTGTCAAGCCCCGAGAAGAACCAACCCCTTGCATATGAGCTGATTCCCATAAGGGCCATTTCCCAACTGTCTTGGAAAATGACTCCTCTAAAATTTTTATTTCTTGCAATAACACTATATCTGCTGAGCGAGAGTCAAATTGTTGTTTGACTATATGTCTTTTGTCAAAGGCATTAATGCCTCTGAAATTCCAAGATAGGATCTTCATTGGCTCCGAGGATAACCCCTAGTCCTCCTCATTACTCTTCTATATGAAACAAACTTCTCATCAAGAGATGATTGCAAACATGCTTCAATTTACTCTTTTGTTTTCAAGTTTTTTGGTTTCCTTCCTCTCTTCTTAGGAGTTTTAAATATCTCCTTTACAACTAATGATGATTGTAAGATAGAGAGTTTTGGGCATGATCAAATTCTGATCCATTATTCTTGATATTTGTATCTTGCTGCTCATGTTCAATTTCCATCGAATCTGGTAGAGTGTCTAAAATCATAATCTTGTGAAAAAATTTATTATGTTCCTCAATGAGCTCAGAATCTTTCTAAAATTCCCCGAACAAGGGATCATCTTTTGATTCCATTATTACCATCAAATTGTTAGCAACAGTTGAGGGCAGTGTTTATCCCATCTCACAATCTTGAATCTCTGTAGGAATAGGCAATGGCTGTGAGGAAGTAGCCAAATCATGAATAAATGAATATGAAATGTGACCCTTAAATTGCTGCTCCTTATGAGTTTTTTCTTTTGAGGGCCTCTACCCAAATCCCAAATCAATGTTGTCTTCTTGAACTATTTCATTAAATAGCTGGCATGCAATAGAAACAGAGATATGACTAACTACAAACTTAATTTCCACCTCCACTCGTTTAGCAAATTTGGCCTTATTTTGTAAGGAACAAAACATGTCCTCCTAGTTTTGATATTTTTTCAAGTCATGATAGTTTTTCTCTATGCTATTTTTCTCCATCAAATAGTCTTGATCCTGAGGTAAGCCTTGAACAAGGGAGGTCAGTAAAAGCTGATTGACATATGATACTTTATTAGCATTTACATACTAGCCATAGAGCGAATAAAAAAACTCCCTTATAAAATTTTCCAGAGATAAATAATCTAGATTATTGTGTGAGTTTTGCTTCTGAGGAGAGCCAACTACCTGTGATACCAGTGTACAATCAGCCTATTTTAGTAAATTGGGAACTTGCTCATTCTAATGTGAGAAATGAGCTGGATCTGAACTAAAATCACTACAAACTTTAGTATTGCACTTGTCTGACCCACATTGCATAGTAAAGTGTCCTAATTTTTTATGCCATTTATCAATAATATTAGCATCTTGTACCTTAATTTGTTGTTTCCATAAACCCCACTTTGAAGTAAGATTTATTTCTGGTGGAATAGGCTTTGCTGAGGAGACAAGAATGCAGACTCTAGTCTCAATACGTGGGTATTCGAAAGGTATTAAATCATGTCTGAGGAAGATTCCCAATCAATTAGAAATGATTTCCACTAACTCTGGATCCTTGTATTCCAAATTCAAAGAAGGAAATGCTACCCATACATGAAAGAAATGGCAGATTACTGAATCTGGGTTAAAATTGGTTGTCCATAATACTGTAAACAAACTTGAACCCTTGCAAAACCATACCTTTTGTTTATGAACTCTATCTCTAACTGTTTCTGATTCAAAAATAGCCACAAAAAACATGCTAGCCAAATCCATAATGAAGATTTCTTTTAATCCCTTCTAGTTTTTACGAGCCCAAGGAAAAATATCATCAATAAGGAGTGAAGAATTTGGGAACTTACCTATCAAAGTAGACTGCCTAAGAGAATGGAAATGATTGCTGATTAGATGATCCAGAAAGGAGATTCCTAAAAAAATTTCCTTGTCTGATTGGCATAAGTGCTTGTGTGGCTCCAGAATAGGGGGATCATGTACAGGGGGGAATGAACCTTGTTTTTTCCTCCATACCAATTTAGTGTTTGGTTGATTAGGAGAAACTAGATCTGCACTTTTTGGATCGAGGGGAGCTCTTACTAGTTGATCCAGCTGACTCTGCATGCCATTACTCACCAGTGGGGATTCTTTGTCTTCCATTATAACTTTAGGAGGTGATCCCAGAGGCGTATTATAACAAATATTGAATGGGGGTTTCTTCTTATGCCCATTGTATGTCATTCCCTGTCTGCACACCTTAGGGTTATGAAGCTGAATGTTTTCCCTCCTAAACTAAGTTTTTGAGTTTTGAAAATCAGCACCCCTTAGAGCTCCTACATTTGAAGTCTCACCTACCTCATAATGTAAACTTCTTCTTCAAGTATCCCATTAGAAAATCTAGACTTGACATCCATTTAATAAACTTTGAATCCTCTGTAAGCCACATAAGTTAGAGTTTATAACTCCTTTCAATCTAGCAACAAGTGAAAAATTATCTCCATAATCAATACCTTCTTCTTGTGCATAACCTTTGCAAACCAATCTTGCTTTGTTTCTAATAACTTCTCCATTCTCATTCAACTTATTTCTAAAAATCCATTTAGTACCAATAACATTTTTATCCTTTGGCCTAGGTAATAAAGTCCATAGGTCCATGTGATGTTCTTTTTAATCTAATCAAACTCTCCTTTCATTGCTTCAATCCAATCTTCATTATCTAGTGCATCTTTAACTTTATTTGGCTCAAATGTAGATATCAAACATGTATTGTCTCTTACCTAATTACTTCTTGTCATCACTCTAGCATATTTATTTCCAATAATCTTTGTAGGGGAGTGGTTTCTTCTCACATGTTTTGCTAAAACAGGCTAGGTAGGTATCGATTCTTCATCCTCATCACTTGGTTATTGAGCTCTTTTTTCATCTTGTATACAAGATACTTGAATATCATAACTCGATAGCCGGGCTCTCAACATTTTGCTTGTAACATCTTCTTTTGTTATGGTTCCACCAACTCCTCTGATAGAATCTGTTAGGATTAGGTAATACTAAAAGGGGGGGTGAATATGTATTATAGAATTTAAAATAAACTTTGAACCAATTCCACATAAATCATAAGCATATTGAAATAAAAAGAACATAAGAAAATAACATAGTACTCATAACACCATTATTTTTTGTCAAGGAAACCCTAGCCAAGGTAAAGCCCCAGTGGGGATGGTACCCACAAGCATGCACTAAAGTATAATGTCACTATTAGGAGACCTAGCCCATTTAGGAGTTGAATATTACATAGTACAATTCCTTGTTAGAGGATACAACCCTCTTAAAGGTATACAACACCTTGTTAGGGGCCAACTAAGCTTAGAGGTCTTACAATAGTACTTCTATTTACAAAATATTGTCATTCATGAATAAAAAAAGCATCTTCAATGCTTAGATAGTTCCATTAATAGTTCTACAATGATCTTTGTCATCCTCTTCTCTGCCATTTGCACATATATCTTATTCCATCCAATACATCAATTCATATCACTGCTCTACAAAATATCTCCACATATCTATCTTTATCTTTACAAAATCAGCTCTCTTAACCAAATACTACATATTTGGCACTCTTACATAATCAAAATATAGATTATCCATAACCATAATCTAACTTAGCTTGCCAGGAGTCCACTTCATACTCCCCAAATCATCACTTCAGTTCAACTTCTCTGTATCTTTGTTTTGTTGTTGTCGCCTATCTTCAATTCTCTGTAAGTCTTTGTAATCATCACCAAATTCAAATTGATCTTAAATTTAGGTCGTACATACTCCATAATATCTTCCTCTAATCTCACTCACCATAAATTATTGATTTTGATCTTTGATACCAAAAATACCTCTATATTTTTTCTTTTGTACTTAGTCGATTCCAAAATTGAATCACCAAAACTTAACTTCAAATCAATCGATCAATATGCCAGATGTGTTTCCATAAATGAAAACCAAAAAGTGATGTAACACATAGATTATTGATCACTTTCCAACAATCTCTCCCTTTGGCATCGATGGAAACACTTAAAAAAAAAAAAATGACTAAGTGTTCCAACAAAACAAAAAACACTCTTCTTCATTTCTTCTTATTTCTTCTCCCCTATTCATTTTCTTCTCTCTTCTCCCCATTTATTTATTCAGTCATTTTTTCTTCTCTCTTCTTCCCCTTTGACAACAATGACAAAGGTGCATAAAATAAAATACAACTAATGCTTGCTCACCATTTTCAGAATATCTTGAAAGGAATCTTCCAAGATCTTCACTTCTGCACTCCATGACTTAACCAATAGATGACTAACATGAATTAGTCCATTTAGTGCATATGATGTTGTCTTTGCTTCTCTCAAATCTTTGGACATAGAGTATTCCAATGACTCTGCAGTCTTCTCCATGTTAGATAAGTGAGTTTCAAGAATTGATAGCTTAGCAGTGATTAAAATCTTTAGAAAAAAAACCTTTTCATGACTCTCCCTTTCCCTATATGCAACACATTAAGCTTATCCAAGATCCTTGTTACTTTCCTATCCATTTCCATCACAGATTGTGAGGAGGTCTCACAACTGTCCATCATTCTATTCAAGGTTTCCCTGTCCTTAGCAATAATGTCCTCAACGTTTTGAACATGTTTGATTGGGTTCATGCAATAACTAAATAGTTTCCTGCCATGTGCAACACAAATCTTTGCTTTTTTAGTAACAAATTTTAGAATTCCCAAGGCCCATTAAATAGACTAGCAAACTTCCATCAGTTTCTTCTCCAAGTAACTCTTCTCTACCTTTTCTTCTGCTATCTTCACTAGGGTCTCATAGTGACCATAAAACCCATCAAGTTTCATCTTTAATTTATCTATATCATCTCCTCTCTAGAAAATAATATGTACTAGAAGTAATTTATTCACAGTATCAATTTCTCTAGACATTACCTTAGTCTTCTTGTCAATTTTCTGCTCAGAGCTCTCCTTTTCTTTAGTGAGTGTGATGAAACATAAACTCACCAACTCGTCCTCATCCATGCGATCAACATCAACATATATAGGGTTTTCTTTACTTGCCAACAATAAGATAGAAGATGTGTCAATTTTGGTTTTGTCTTCAACTTTTACTTCTTCATATTTCTTCTTCATTTCTTTGTGTTCTTCCTCTTTCTTCATCCTCAACCATTGTATTGTCAATGTTTCCTTCAAATGGGTCCTAATCATGAGAAGTGTCAAGTGTCACAGGCACACTAGAAACATAGAAATTTGGTTGCATTTCATCTTCACTTTTCCAACACTTGCCTCGAATATTTTGGAACTCTCTCCCATTCCCAAGGATGTGGGCATTGTAGTCTTAGGAGGTGAAGCCTTCTCAGGAATAGTTGACATAAGTATATGATCCAATGTTATCTGAGTTTCTTCAGTAACATCTTCATACTTTCTTTTCATAATTTTCACTAACGTTGCCTTAGACCTCAATAATGGTTTTAGTTCATTCAATATTCTATCTCTCTCTTGCATAGAGATCATAGGTAACATGTTATCAATTGCTTGATTTCTGAGTCTCATCTTCAATATGTGCTAATTGTTTTCTTATTTCCAATCTCCCATACAAATCTTTAGGTACACTGCCATTTATCTCTAATAATTGTTTCTTGAAAACAAGTAAATTATTTACCACAATATCTTCAATCTTAAGCTTATTAGATTCCTCATACAAGTCATAGTACTTCTTTATTGTAACTAGATTTCCTTTCTCTATTGCTCTTTTTTGAATCATTTTCAAGTAAGGTTTCCATACATGTCTATCACTTTTAGCTTTCTTCTCTTCTCTCTTAGTCCTCAGTTCTTTAGGTGGTGAATTTTGTTTGGAGGATCTAGTGTTTGTTAGAGTAATCAGTTTACTCTTTTTTGGCTTATGCTTTCTCTTAGGTGTATATAATTAATACTTTATATTAATTATATTGCGCATCCTAGCTCTTAGGTTTTAGGGTTTGTTCACCTTTATAAGGTCGAACTTTGTAATTACTCTTCATTAATTCAGATTATAATTTAGCTCTCATTTTTCTGAGCAACTTCTGAGTTCTTCAGCTTTTTCGTTTCTTGCTTCTTCTTTGTATCAGGTTCTTGCATGCAGGTGTATTCGGGGTCTGTGGAGTTGCATGTTTGCAAAATTCTACATGGTATCAGAGCCGCCCTGCTGCTGTCTGGTTTGAAGATATTCGAAGCCACGAATCGAAAGCGTCATCTGCAGCTCCTCTAGGTCGTTTATATCATTTCTAAGGAGGCGCCATTGTCTGGAGCAGATTGAGTCAAAACTGACGCCACCATTGCGTTCAGAAAGCCTGGGAGAGTCGAAATCACATAAGACTCGACCTATTTCGCCTCCGAGAACTCAGGGAAAATTTTTTGGCCTCCTAGGGCCGTACGGCTCGGAAATCGAGGCCATTTCTCGAAAAAAATTCAAAAAAAGCATTTTTTTAACGCGCAGGCGGGCCGCGCCGCTCCTCCAGCACCTCCGCCGGCCTGGCCCGGCCCGCGCCTGGCTTCTCAGCCGCCGCGCCGCCCACCGGCCGCCGGCAGCAGCACCGCCCGGGAACCGCCTGGGGGCCGCCCTCCGACCACCGGCGGAGCGGAGCAGCAGGCTCCCGCCACCGGCGCGCCGCTGTCCGCCACCGGCCGTCAACCCTTCCGTGCCGGCTGACATCAGGGTGACGTCAGCGCCGGAAAAAAATTTTCCGGCAGGTTGCCAAATTTACCGGCGGTTTTTTCGATTTTCAGGTGACCGGAAATTTTTTTCGGCGAACAGTGTGACGGCCGTCAATTTTAGGGCCGTGGACGGGCGACGGTCATTTGACCGTCAAATTTTTTCCCGTACCTGTTTTTTTCCAGAGAGCATTGTTTTGGAGGGGCAGTTGGTTTTTTACCCGTATCTTGGGCATACGGTGTCCGTTTTCGAAAAACGAAATATCACCGGAAAGCTGTTTCCGAGACGGACGTAATAGTGTTGGTTTCGTTTTCTGATTCAGCCGTTTGAGTACCTATTTTTAGCGTTGAAGTTGCAGCTCTGTTTCTCCTCCTGTTCGGCTTCTGGATCTCAGGTTTTCTCCTCGTTTTCTTTGTGTGCTTTCAGTAGTTGTTCATTTGAGGTGCTCAGGGGATAGATTTTTACATTGTGGGGGGGTGCATTTTACTTTCTGTCATTTCATTCAGAAAGACCCTTCTACTTCC
>MU223292.1:349656-366814 GCA_018584345.1 Thuja plicata
CTTATACATTCACCATTAAGCATAAGAAAGGTCAGGTGAACAAGGTTGTAGATGCCTTGAGCAGAAGACTGCTGACAGTGCAGGAAATACAGCTGAGAAGCATTGGAGTAGAAGAATTTAAAGATTTTTATGTAGGGGATGAAGATTTTGCAGAAGCATACAAGGTATGCTCTAATTTTGAAAATCATTTTCACAGTGAATTTTCTAGCTACACTCTACAAAATGGCTTGTTGTTTAGGGACAATCAATTATGTGTTCCAAGAGGTTCCATGAGAGAGAACCTGATACAGGAAAAACACAATGGATGTTTGAGTGGGAATTTTGGATTGAATAAGACTCTAGAATTAGTAAATAGATACTATTACTGGCCAAAGATGCAGAAGGATGTAAGGAGATATGTAGAGAAATGCACAATTTTTCAGAAGGCAAAGGGGACCTCTACAAATGCTGGTTTGTATCAACCACTACCCATACCAGATAGGCCTTGGGAATTTTTGACTATGGATTTTATTGTGGGGTTACCTAGGACAAAGATTGGTTATGATAGCATTTTTTTTGTAGTAGACAGGTTTAGTAAAATGGGTCATTTTATACCTTGTAAGACCACAAATGATGCTAGTCATATTGCTCACTTATTTTTCAAAGAAATAGTTAGAATTCATGGTTTGCCAGTAAGCATAGTGTCTGACAGAGATGTCAAATTCATGGGTCATTTTTGGAAGACCTTATGGAGAAGGTTGGGAACGAATTTGTCCCATAGTTCTGCCTACCATCCTCAAACAGATGGTCAGATAGAAGTTATCAATAGAGTGTTGGGAAACTTGCTTAGATGCTTAACAAAGGAGTATGGACAAGCCTGGGATCAAGTGTTACCACAGGAAAAATTTGCTTATAATGATAGTGTTAACAGGACTACAGGGAAAATCCCATTTTAGATTGTATATGGGATGCATCCACGAGGAGTTTGTGAACTCAGAGAGTTAAAAGGATAGGGAGTGATAAGTGGAAATGTTGATGACTTTGCACAGTCTATGAAGGAGATACATGATTAGGTGAAGAAGAATCTGATTGAGGCAAATCAAAGATTAAAAGAGAAGGTCGATGAAGGAAGAAGGGAAGTCCAATTTCAAATTGGAGATCTGGTAATGGTACATCTGAACAAAGCTAGATCACAGAAGGGGATTCCTACTAAGCTGCAAATGAGGAGAATAGGTCCCTGCAAGATATTGGAGAAATATGGGAAGAATGCCTATAAAATTGAATTACCTAACAATTTGGATATGTCACCTATTTTTAATGTGTAGGATTTGATTCCATACAGAGGACCAGTGATACTTGAGACTACTCACAAGATGGAAGTAGGAAAAGATGTTTAAGATATACAGGTGAAAACTAAGTCAAAGTTGCAAGCAGAGAAAATTCTGGATTCACGAGTTCAGAAGACAACTCAACAAAGGGTATATAGAGAATACCTAGTAAAATGGTTAGGGTTACCAGAAGCAGAAGCGACAAGGATGGACGAAGAAGACTGCAGAAAACAAGGAATTAGTTCAGCATTATTGCCGACTAATTCAAACTAATTTCTCCTTTGCAGAGGGGGGGAGTATGGTGCAGAGCACCCTAGGGTTTTAGATCCGAAGCCCTAACTGTTTAGAAATGGTGGTCCGAGAGAAGATCATAGTGAACGATGAAGTTTTGTTTGGCTGGCAGTCTCTATTATTCTCCTAAGCCCGAACAATTCTTAACTCTTGTCGCAAAGTCGCAGATGCTCAGCGGTCAATATAAAATAGTGTATCACGTAGTCGGAAGGCTATCAGCGGTTAGTGTAAAACCAGTGTGACAACGTGATAATAATGTATCACAAGCTCATGAGGTGATCGGCGGTTAAGTTCATAAGTGTGTGAGTGAGCGACAACCACTACATCGAGTGATCAGAGGATAGAAAATGGTTAGTTTATAAGAATTGCGAGTGTGTGATAATGATGCATCACACAATTGCAAGGAAATCATCAACTCGGTTCAAAATAGTGTGAGCACACGACTACAACACATCGCAGGGTCGCAGATGATTGGGAAGCTCATCTATAAGAGGTGCGAGAGCGCGAAGACAATGCATTGCTGGGTCGCAGAGTAATTGATAGCCAGTGTTTAAGTGGTGCGAGTGCATGAAAACAATGCAATGCAAGGTCGCAGAGGAATAGGCAGCTCAGTTGGAAGTGCTGTGAGTGCACGACAATAAGGTATTGCAAGGTCGCAGGGTGAAGCATGCATAGTTAATAAGACTCGCGACAGTGCGACTAACATTTAGAGTATGGTTGACTTGTCAACAACACAGAGGGAAGTGGAAAATTCAATGAAATGGATGAAAATGAGGTCCACGTCGACAACCATGCAGAGGAAGATCTTGATGACAGTTACAGGAAGAAGATGAAGGGTCGAGGCAGTTAGAATCTTCAGACGGCAGGTAACCTAGAAACGGTTACAAATCAAGAAGAGGCCGAATATATGATGAAGGAAGGAAACTTGTAATAGAGGTTGGAGAAATTAGAGACTGAGCAGACTAGCATAGAAGATTTGAGTTTACATTGTAATTTTTTAGTTTTCAATAAAGAATAGTTTTCCTATGTTTTCTGTGTGTGCTTCTATTGTGTACAGATTTCTGTTGAGTAGGATTTTGATTTCAATTCTGTTCAATGGATACCTTTTGACTCTCATAATTAGGTTTATGGAGTGTGACCATCAAAAGGTACCCATCATGTATTTTTATTCTATTTTTGTGTCTGTGTTTGAGAAGAGGCTAGTCAGAATTGCAAACAAGTCCTAGGCGAGCTAAATGGTTTGGCTAGAGAACTTGTAGGAGAGAGAGATAAAAGGAGAAGGTGCATGACTGACTTTATTCAGTCATGGAGAGAAAGATAAGGTGAAGAGTTAATTTTTGGTGGGCAGGAAACCTAGGAGAGAAGGAGTATAGAAATCCTTCTAGTTAGGGTCTGTGAGTAACCCTAAGAGACTCAAGGTTGAGTCTAGAGGATCCTAAAAGTGAATAGGGTCCCAAGGTAAGATTCCTAAGAGAGAGTAGGAGTCTAGGAAAGAAAGGTGACCTCCCCATCATCTACTCAACAATAACTTAAACCATTCTTCTTCGTTGAATTTGTATAAGTCCATAATTTTCATAATGTTTAAGTCAGCAGCATGTTTGAACTCATCTATCATTGTGCCATTATCAGTCATGTACTCTATTTCAGTAGAAATGTCATCAATACCCAGTATGTCATACTTGCAATGAATGTATACCCTAATGTCTTCAACATACAAAATGTCATACTGTGTCTAGGAAAATGCTCCTTTGGGATCGTCCTCACATGAATTAAAAGGATGTTTCTTAAATTTATAGCTAGGTTTGTCCAAAAAATCATATATCACAGGTGCATCCATAGTTTATGTATAAGTAGATGATGTAAATACCTTTTACACACTGAATTCTGAGTATATGCTTTGATTGATCACACTAAGTAGTCACTGGATAGTCTAAATCTCTCTACTCTCTAATTTCCTTAGGTCACTGCTCTTCAAATGGTAAGGAAATAGATAACCAATAGGTGCTTTATACAATGTTAAGTTATTAAATACTCACATTACCCAATGTTGTTGAGATAGTTATAAATCTGGCAATCATAATATATGTATCACCCAGTGTTGCGCTCTTAAATATAAGTTCCATTATGTCAGCCAATATCACACCTAATATTGCTAGAGATCACTCCTCAAAATTAGGGGTGGGATATATTCTGATATCTTCATCCAATGCTTCCCCTAAGGCCATGATCAACCAATTAGGTCAATTCTACTATTTTAACATCATCCAAAGATCCAGTAGCATCTACTATCTTTCGCTGAATCAATATCTCACTTGTCTCTTTGATTTTCCATATCTTCCCATTGTTGTTATCTATTTATTTCTTAAAACAACTGTCAAAATCACTCTTCATTTCTGCAACACTTTTACCAATATCATTGTTATTCTTCTATGTATTCCTAAGAGGTGGTGCTCTTCTATTATTCACTCCATTATACCTGCAAAACTTTTCTATATGGTTTGGATTGTTGCATTTGTAACATATACGAGGTCTTCTATCATAATTTACTTGTAGCTTACAAAACTTTGCAATGTGTCCAATGTTTTTGCATTTCTAACATATAGGTTTCACTGTATGTTCTCCTCTATTATCTTGTCTATATTCAAATTGATTGAGTTTCCTGCATTCTGCTTTCTTGTGCCCATAAACAAATTTTTTTTTAAAAGGGGCATTACCTCTGCAATCTCTTTTCATGTGTCCAAACTTGTTGCAACCAAAATATCTAGCTCTGAAATGTTTGATCTGCTCTCTAGGTTCTTCAAGAGTAGGTTTTTTTGCATCAATCTTCGCATCTTGTTTCTCTTCCTGATTCTTGGAACATTCAACTCCACTGAAGGCAATACCAGTCATATCCCCTTTAGCTTTCTTCCTTTCTCTTTATTCATTGATCAAGTCACTACTCATGTGTAGCTTCTCAATGTGTTTCTTTATCTCAACAAGTTCACCTTTTATGACCAGTTTGTATTTATCCAATTCTAGATACTTTTTCTTGTAGTGGTCAACCTCATTCTTCATTTGTTCCATCAAAACATTTTCATTATTCAAAGCTTCTTCAATCTTATTTTTTGCATCTTTTTCCTCTTGAATCTCTTTAGCAATGACTTCATTCTCAAGCTTCAAAGTGTCATCCTCTTGTTCAAGTTTCTTCATCTGAACTGAATTATCATTAGCTGAATCTTCCTTTATCTAAACCACAAGGTCTTGTCTCTTATTTCTAGAAAGTTCAAGCTAGTCTTTGATTTTCCTAATGAATCCAACTGCTCTCCTTAATTTGAATCTCAAGTCGCCATTTTCTATTTTTCTTTATCTAGGTCTTCAAGTGTAGCTTCAAAGTTCTCTTGCAAATTAAGTACACAGTACATAGTACATAAGAAAATAACATAGTACACATAACACCATTATTTTTTTTCGAGGAAACCCTAGCCAAGGGAAAATACCAGTGGGGATGGTACCCACGAGCTTTCACTAAAGTATAATGTCCCTGTTAGGAGCTGAATATTACATAGTACAATTCCTTGTTAGAGGAATACAACCCTGTTAAAGGTATACAACACTCTGTTAGGGGCCAACTGAGCTTACAACTCTTACAATAGTACTTCTGTTTACAAAAAAATTTTAGTCATGAAAAAAACAAGCATCTTCAATGCTTAGATAGTTCCACTCATAGTTTAGCAATGATCTCTGACATCCTCTACTTTGCCATTCACACATATATCTTATTCCATCTAGTACATCAATTCATATCATCACTCTACAAAAGATCTCCATATATATATATATATATATATATACCAAGTCGGCTCTCTTAACCAAATATTACATAGTCGATTCTCTTACATAATCAAAATATATATTATCCACAACCATAATCTAACTTAACTTTCTAGGAGTCCATGTAATACTCCCCAAATCATCACTTTAGTTCAAGTGCTCTGTATCTCTATTCTGCTGTTGTCGCATGTCTTTAATTCTCTGTAACTCTCTATAATCATCACCAAAATCAAATTGATCTTAGATTTAGGTCATACATACTCCATAATATTTTCCTTTAAGATCACTCACCATAATTGATTGATTTCAATAATTTATACCCAAAATACCTCTGTATTTCTGCTTTTGTACTTAACCAATTCAAGAATTGAATCACAGAAACTTAACTTCAAATCAATCAATCAATATGCCAGATGTGTTACCATAAATGAAAACCAAAAAGTGATGCAACACATACAAAATTGATCACTTCCCAACAGAATTAACAATCTCCTTAAGTCTAGTGTTGTATTGTCTTATGTTTTCTCCTTCTTTCCTTCTCATTGAATCAAATTTACCTCTCAAACTTTATGCTTTAACCTTCTGAACATGCTCATCTCCACCATAGGTAAAAATAAGCTTATCCCTCATTTTTTTCAAAGTAGTACATCCATCAAGTTCATCATATTCCTGGTGGGTAAGTGTAGTAGCAATCTCAATCATGAATTGTGTTTGTTCTTTCTTCTATCTTTTCTCATCAAGTGTCAAAGGTGCATTTGTAGGTGCAACATATGCATTATCAAGAAAATGAAGTCAATACTCTTGTATACTAGATACATGCAATCTCATTCTACTTTTCCATGTAGAGAAATGATCCCTATTCAACTTAAGTGCTTCCCTCGTATACATATTTAGATCTTGACTCAAGTCCTTTTAAAGTTACCTCTTCAAAGAATCAAGCTTTGATACCAATTGTTGGTCCATTGAGAGGGGGTTGAATTAGACAAAATCAAACTCTAATACTTAAAACTTAGCTCACTGATTCACTCAGTAGAACTGAATATAGTAATTACCAACACACCAAATAAATTAATAACTTAAACAACCATACATCTCATAATATGAAAAACAATCATTCAAACTCAGTTAACACCAGATTTAACAAGGAAACCCAATAAGGAAAAAACCTCTATGGGAATTGCAACTCACAATAAAAATATACCCTCATGAAGTATGCTTGTTTAAGAACTTATCCTGTTAAAGATTCCCAACACATTTGCTAGATGTGACCCTATTAGGGGATTTACCTTACATCTATTAAGATTTTCACCTAGTTAAGAGTGGCCTTGTCAGAGGTCTTTAAACACTCTTTTGGAATGTAACATACTTATAGGATTTACAAATAGGACTATTAAATCCACTCGGTTAAGAGATTTTTCTCTATTACAAATGCTAATAAGGAACAATATAAAATTTGATCTATAAATATAGAAACTACCTTTTCTTGGGTCAGATCCTTGTGCTCACATGAATACTGGCATTATATACTCCATTTGTCTCTGCTGTAGACTATAGATTTTTCACTTTCTACTTCTCTACTCTGCTCGGTAACTTTGTTCTTCAACTTCTTCTTCTTCTCAATTCAATTTGTGAGTATCTCTTCTCTCATTAGTTCTCATCCTTTATATAGACAAACTTTTTCCTCTTAATCTCCTTCTTAGGTTTTCCATTATTTTCTCTAATCCTTTCAATCATCTTCTTCACAAATCTCAGCTCGGTAAACCTCTCACTTTTACCTCATAATTTGAAGTTTTTCTTGGAACTCAAACAATCAGGTTTAACCACTTAATCTTTACCTTAGATCTTCTCATTGAATTTTATCACTCTTATATCTTCTCATTGAATTTTATCACTCTTATGTCTTCTCATTGAATTTTATCACTCTTATATCTTCTCATTGAATTTTCTCACTCGTAGATCTTCTAATAAACTTCCTTTATCGTTATCAACATCCATATCATCATAGCTTAATATTAAATTCAAGCTTATCATCATTCTCAATAAATATTATGCACTCCATAACTATCTTCGTTTACAGCTCAGTTCCTAACTCATTCTTGGTGGTCGATAACTGAAACTGACTAACATAAGTCTATACCGACTGACTCTATCTAGCTTGGTAGAGTAAGTCTTTTCAGTCATAACTTAATTATTTTCAATCTCTGACTTAATTAATCAAATCTTTCAACTTGATAGAATCAAATATATAGTAGCAAACAACTATATCAACATTACTTCATCATTGTCTGATCTATATTCGTCACCCATTTAACTTCTCATTCTTATGATATGGTAACTCATTATAAATTAGTAATCAATTGCTTGACATCAATGAAAAAATAATAACTGATCTAACCATTTCCACAAACATCTATACCTATTATCACTTGGTCTACATCATATCCATCATTTGATTAACAAAAACATCGGTTAAGGTGACACCAATTAAGGTGATTTGTAAAAATGCTCACTACATGTAAGGCTCACTATCAGTCTGGCTCACTTCCCTAAATATTAAAAAACTATCACAACCAGTACAAAAAATATTCTTAAAAACAAAAATGTATCTTCAATAAAATTTCATCTGCACATGCATGGATTCAATTCTATAGATTTTAGCAATTTTAAGTTATCAGCAGTAGATGTCAATCAAGATCTTCTACTAATCTTTGATACACTTCTACAAAAACAATTCTCTAACCACCTTTACTCTATTATCAGTATTATCATTCAAACTTCTTATTTGGTTTGCACACTTTGCCACATAGTCATACTTGCATCATACCACCTTCAGTATTGACACCTCTTACACACTCACTGGGATGCAAAAAATGATATATATATATATATATGGTGAGCTTACAAACATATATCATCCTAGAAAAAAATGTCGGCTTGAGTACAAAAAAAATATCAATAAAGATATAAAAGCTACACTAGACCTAGAGAATAGGTCTCACATATGAGAAATGCATTAGCATGCTACCATAGGACCCAAAGATTATTACATAAGATAACCACATTATAAGAAATGAAAGATAAATATATTGTGGGGCTGATGAGAATTCTACAACCAAGGCCATGTCTTGATCATAGATAATTCAAGACCAACCAAAGAGTAGCATCAAGAAGAAATGACCCCAAGATTGAATACAAATGATATACCAAAATTATTGACATACTGCTTGAATGACCAGATATCAAAGGATACCCTGAAATAAATCTTAACATAGAAACCATCCAAAATTCATTCACATGATAACCAAAAATATATACCTCCATTATTGAACCAAGGATAACCATCCACAATATCTGTTGCCATATAATATTTTAGAAGACAGACCAACTATGTTCATCACTAAGAGAAAAACCAACCATTACTATACCAGTTTTTACATCAATGACAATAATACCAACAAAATAATCTCAACACACGTTTCCTACTAACACCCTGACATAGGGCCTTGGGACAAAATCCTAAGCGATATAATGCCAAACATGTTTTATCCAAGGGACATAATGGTTTTGAAATTTTTTACTCTGGAGAATGAGTCTAAAATTGGATAGGATGTTAGGATGGGTGAAAATATATGGGAAGGAGAATAACAAGTTACCAAGATCAAACATAATAGGAATTTAGAATTCAAAATAGCCAAAATGGGGTCTAATAGATCCTAATAAGGCATCCAGTTATTTGTGATAACTTTATAGAATGGTACACTCTTGATCTTTTAATATTTTTTCTTGTACTTTTTAGTTTGTAAGAAAATCTAAACATGGGAGCTCCTATGATAAGATAATTCCACTAGGCCTCAAATTATTGATATAAGGTCCACATGATTTCAAACTAAAAATTATCCCAGCATAAAAAGAGAGGATCATGGTCTAAATTAGTTCTTGAGAGGACCTAGAGAAAGAGGCTTTGAAGAATGTTCAATCCACTTGAAATAAAAATATGTATCAAACTTGACTTGAATGAGATTGATACTAGGTCTTTTTTTTTCTACGTTAAAATGGTTTCATTAAGGTCTACATCCATTTACCCTATAATTCTTAAGATGTTTGCAAGGTCTGTCATTCTTTTTGAATTGTCTTCCAAACCTCAAATTTTTTTGAGGGATAGAGGGGCTACAAAAATCCGCTTCCATCAACTAATGAAAATCATCCTTAGATTCCAGAAGGAAATTAAGTTTCTCTGATAAGCCCTTCATGGTAGCACAAGTGTAAGGGGCATACATAATATAAATGTTTCATTAATCCTAGGTTAAAATAAAATTAATAATAGTAGTGTTGTTGTCTCTATATTGGTCAATCATGTTTCCTTTGATAGTTAAGGGTTTCCACATGGTGACTAATCCTCAAGATTCACCTTCCATAATTCCACAATTATAACTAGCACTAGGGAAAATTTTCTCAACAAATTTTACAAAAAATGAATTAGACATATTGGTTTCTTAAAACATTAATATATCAATGTTGGTATCTAGAATAATATTTTATATCATATGTTTATTTTGAAGGCTATTTGTCTAGAATAATATCAAGGGCGCATTATCCCTATATCAATTTCTATTTCTATGTCTTCTTAGATAATCATTATATGCAAACATCTTCTATGTCTTGTTTATAACCATTTGTCTTCTTTTTTACTCCCCACTTTTATCATGCCTTTGTTATTGAAAAGAGTTCATTTATTATTTTGAGTGAGAACTTCCACTAAACTGATATCCTTATTGGGAGATAAAATATCCTTTTGAATATTGAAAAAGTCCTTTATTTTGGGGTTAATACTTTAGTTTGAAGTGCAAGTGCTTTGAAAAATAATTTTGTTAATAAATTTTAGACTCGCAAATAGAACAGAGTTCTCCATAGTGGTCATTTGGTCATTTTTCCTTTAGGTTGGTGTCAAAAAGTTCCACAAAGGGGACCTAATTTCTTGTTAGAACTAAAGCATTCAAGGATTTCTAGGGAGGTTGGGTAGAAGTACTATTGGTAATTTCATCCCCATTACATTTTTATTTTGTGTTTGTAATCTCTCCTTGAAATTTATCTCCTTTTAGATAAAGGGGTCACAATCAAAGTAGGAGAGACAACCTCCATGAATAGGTGGAGGGGAATTTTTTGAGTAGGCATTTGTAGCCACAGGGTTAAACAAAATAAGAGTAGTCTTGTTGTCTTTAGAACATTAAATATGTGGGTTGGGAACTTAATCTTTCTCCATGAGGTGGCTAAATCTCAAACAGTTTTGAGATAACAATCCTACAATTTCATAGGTCATAGGTTGAATTTTTATCCAAAAAATCATGTTTAGAGTGATAAAATAAGAGAGGGTTACTCATTTAGCACTCTAACACTCACACAAAGCCTTGCAAAAAATAACCTATTATATTTAAGTGCAACTTTGTTTATAGTTATCAAATATCTAAAAGAGTTATTAATAGCTCTTAATTTATTTGGGATCTAGTATTCAAGAAGGTTTACAAGAATCCTTACCTCGGCTTGGGAAACTCTCACAAAACCCATCTTTGGTTCAAACATTATTTACTATTTACAAAGTGATAACCCATTCCTATGTCCCTTATCATAAAACCAAGAAACATCAAACACTTTATTATATCTTCTATATAAGTAAACTTGAATATAAATAACCCTTATATCATCACATTAATGAGGATAATTTCTTTTAACTTCCAAATTTAAAGTAACCAATGTTGACCTTATGGCAAGACATGTTGTCAATTAGTGCCAAAACACTTATTAATTTATGTGATTATAGTGTTGACCGAGCCAGTAGCTTGAAGTGTAACCTAAGCAATTGTAGTGTTGACCAAGCAGTTAGTTCAGAACAATATCACCCAAGTCACCAGTGTTACCTGAGTTACCATCTCTAAGTGATCAATGTTACCCGAGCACCCAGTGTTAACCAAGTGCAAGAGTTGCCAATTCACTATCTTGCCCGAGTGTTAGTATATCACCTGAGTGGATTACTGGACCTGAGTATCAGCATTAGGCCAACTTATTTCATATTTTTTGATACTAATTGAATATGTTAAGTAGCTGACTTATGAAGGTAATTGATTTGGACAAGATATGTATGTAAGGTAATTCATTATCCAAATTGTGTAGTAGCAATAGCAGAAGTAAGAGTATGAATATACGAATATGAAGTGGAAAATTGATTAGAAGGCTACATCAGTATAAAAGAACAACAGAGACTCATCTATCACATTAAGGTGATTAGTATCATTTCAAAGGGTCTTATTCAAAAAATTAGGGTTGCATATAAGATCATTGACTGGTTCATCCTAACAGGTGTATTAGCAAAATCCTTTAACACGGTGGAATTAACAGTCCTTATCAAACTTCTTAACAGAATACATAATTTATTTTATTGTATAAATCCTTTCACAAGGTGGCCCTAACAGTCCTTATTGCTCCTAATAGGGAAGACCATTAGAAGTGGTCAATTGTAAACCTTAATTGGCTAGATTTATTACCGCAGTACTAAATCATGTGGGTACAATTCCCACCCCAGTTTTACTTTCTATTTGGAAGGTATCTGGGTAACCAAATATTGTGTCTAGTGTTATGATTGTTTATTGATTTTTTGTTCTATGCATTCAATCAGATTAGACAATCTAATAAAGGGTAAAAGTGAATAAGTTTTATTGGTTCCTGATTCAACCCCCCCCTCCCTCTCAATTATATATCCTCAATATATATCCAACACTTCATATGAGAACTAAAGGTTCTCTTATTAGAAGTTTAACAGCTCAATCAAAGATCAGAGGCAATGGAAATATACAGAATGGAGAAAGTCATTAAAAATGAAAAGCTATATCTATAAGTGGCCATGGATCAAATCAGAAAACTCTGGGAGCAACTCTCTCATTCCCTAAAAAGAAGAAAAGGTTTAGCAGTGTAGATGAATGATAAAATTTACATAGAAGAAAGAATTGAAGATTTATGTAAAGAAAGAAGTTCTGAAGAAGCTGATGCAGCCATTGAAGCTTGCAAAGAATTTCAATTTACATGAAGAAGTCAAAAAATTGAAGAGAGAACAAGAAATTCATTCAGTAAGAATATGTGAAGTCATGGAACAAAAAAACCAAGTAGAAAATGACAGAGAAATGACACAAGAAGAAAAAATATTTCTAAGTAAAAGATTAGAGGAAAAAGAAAATGAAATCCATCATTTGTCACTTCAGCATGCAGATATGATAAATCAACTCAATAGTGAAAATCAAGAAGTCATCAATCTGAGGACTGAAAAATGAAAGACTACAAATTGATCTCAATACTAAAAGGAAAACCAATGAGAGTATGATGAATTCACAAGTAAGCATGGATTAGTTGACAGAAAAAACTCAATTCAGACATCATGGACAGACTAGATTAGGTTATACCAACCAAGATGAATCCTCATAGTATGGAGCTCAAAAGAACTAGAAACCTACATGTAACCATTGTTGTAAGTTAGGGCATACATCAAATAAGTGTTGGAGAAATGGAAATTCAAAGTTTAATGGTAAATGCTACAGGTGCAACAAACATGGACATAGGGAAAGTCAATGCACTGAGAAACCTAAGTTTGAAGAAAAATGTTTCAATTGTAATAAACAAGGTCATAAGTCTTCCGAGTGAAGAACTAAGAAATGGAACCCTTCTGAGAAACTAGCTCAAGCAATTTTTGGTTGGGATGACAACACATGGAGCAGATGTTGTCATTATGGTGAATATGGGCACATTGGTGAAAATCGTACAAAGAATCATCTCAGAAAAAGGAATCCTACTAAGAGATGTTATGTGTATAAACAACTCAATCATCTAGGCAAGAATTGCATGAACAAAGAAAAAGTGGATACTATTTTTGAGAAAGGAAAAGCAAAAGTTTATGAAATCAGAACTCAGATGAGTCAGTAGTGGGTAAGGAAGACTCCTGATAATTCAAACCAAAACAATGAAGGATCAAATGACACCCAAAATAGTGAACTGGGTCGATCCACCATCTTTGAATAAATATGCAAGGAGATAAGTGGAACTGTGCATACAATCCATCATACATTAGTTCCATATATGCTAGCAAGTCCAAATCTACATATTGATGCACTAGGACATATTATGGTTCTAACCGAGTCAGGATCTCAATAATAACCAAGTTACTTAGGCTTAAACGAGTTAAATTAGGTTGAATGGTTTCAAAGTTGCAAAGATTAGTTTTCAATGAGCTTCCAAGTAAGTCTGGGAGAAATACCCGAGTTGTGACAGCTACCATGTACGGAGCATTTAATGAAAAATTTATGATGAAATTTTTCATAAATGGTGAATTCAAAGCATTATTGTTTACAGTTTACATAGTGATTAAGAGCTTATAGAGATCTCAAAGTGAATTTGTGTTTTAAATATTTATTTGTAGCAAAGTTTCATCAATCCTCTGAGTGATTATGACATCTTCATCCAGCAATAAGGTTAAGAAGGGATCCAAGATGTTAGTGAGGAATGTTGTCTACAAACCACCAAAGTTTAAACTTCATTCAGCAATTGGATAGGAGACAGATCTGATGGGAGCCCATTCCCAAATTCCTCCTAAGGTACTGCTAATTCACGAACTCCAAAGTTTCTATCATTGCAAAATTAAATAGCTAGGCACACTAGAGTTGAACAAAGCATATGAGACACTTTGTGTGGACAGGAATCTGAAGCCAGAACACAAGCACCTCAAAGTCAAGGGTTTAACCTACATTTTTCATAGGTCAAAGAAATTTTAGATAAAGTGGATTAGGTTTGTTCTGAGCCATGTTCACAACATGCATCTCTGGTTGAAGCAACCAGTGAAGATCACTAAGTTGATAGTACATCGAGTGAAAGGGTACCCAATGCTTGACAAACCTAAGGAAACCAAAACCCTACCTTAAGATGACTGAGCCAAGAAGACTCTTACCAAGTGGAATGGAAGAAGTATGAAGTTGAATGAGGTCATTGACATGGAGCTTAAGTTTGGAATTCATGTGATTGCACACAAGATATATAGTTATAACCAACCAAACAGTGTACAATGTGAGGCTATGGACTTCGCATACAAAGTGGTCAAGAACAATCTATCATTTGACCTTTCTGAGTTGTAGCTCATCCAACTGAGAAAAAATCATGGAGATCATCTGGGAATCCAATAACAATCCATGTAATTTTGGTTCACTCTTAGTCTGCATATTCTTTTATGTTCAGAAGTGTTTCCCTTCAAAAGGCACAGTTGTATGGAAAAAGGACAGACCTATAGTCTATCAGATAAATAAATTTATAGCATACTTGGGAGATAATTTTGAAAGCATCATGGATGCTAACTTTCAAAGATTCAGAGAGAAAATGCAGAATAGATACAGAATTGAAAAACAATTGGTAGAGGACTATAAGGATGATATTTTCTTTCTAGTTGACTGTGACAATGTATACATTCAAGAAGTGAAGCCTAGGGTTGCATGGGTGAAACCTCTTGCATATGAGGTTAACATTGATGAGACAAGAGACATTATTGAAGCTCTTATAAATGAACCTATTGATCCTAAAGCACTATATTTTGGTACTTACGAAGAAGCTAAAGGTAGAATATCTTTGGAGATTGAGATTCATAAAATCTTGAAGAGAGGAAAGAAGATATTAGAGAAGTTTGGAAAGAAATATGGGAAATCATCTGACTCTCCTCCTTCGATCATTGAAAGCAAAGGAGATGACATAAATATAGAAGAAGATGAACCAGAAGAAGAAGAGGAAGAGGTAGAAGCAGAGCCTCCTAAGAAGAAGAAGAGGCTAGCCCCCAAGAAAAAACCAAAGATCTCTACCTCTATCTTCACTACAAGCAAACCCAAAAGATCTAGAAGAAAATTGACAATGCCTAAAGAAGATGAAGAAGAAGATACAGTCACATTCAAGAAGCCCCCACCTACCTTTGAGAAGAAGATTGAAAAATTGAAAGGAGGTAGTGGTATGGCATCTCTCAAATCATTGAAGTATGCTTCCTAAACCAAAGATGAGAAGAAGATGATTGAGGATGCATTAGTAGAGAAAATGGAAAGATGGAAGTATGATCCATCTGAATTGAAAATCCATATGACTGAAGACCTTCTCAAGGCAGTCACCATTCACTGACACAATGTAGCTCAAATTGAAAAGGACATAAAAAAAAAAACCATGAAGCAAGTCATGCCTACTATGACTGATAAAGAGGTAAAAGATGCTATGACTAAGTATGAGAGTAATCGCACTCCAAGGTTTAGGAATTTTCAAATTTTGAGAAAGAAAATAGAGGATGTTGTATAGTCCGCAACAAAGATATGGAATTCAATTTTTTTTGAAAAGGGATATGATAAGGCAGAGGAACAAAGTAAAGACCCTCATTACAAGTCAAAGATGAAGAGTTACTAGAGGTTTAGACCATTGAAGAATCTAATGCTGAACAGATAGCAGTAGAAGTGATGGCATCCCTTCCCCAATCACCTAATCATAAAATCTTATCTCTGAGAAAATAAAAAGTCACAGAGTCTACATCAGGACTAGTAGGAACCGAGCATCAGGCTCTACCTACTACTAGGCCAAGCCAGACTAAGTCATAGAAGGACACTATGAATGTTTCTATAGTTAGCACTAATTCTACAGTTGGTGCATTAAAAGTTAATGACTTACTCCAATTGAACACTGATGACAAGGATGAGGTTGGAAAAGGTAAGAAAGTCATTCCTTCACCTAATCCCAAGGTCAAGGGTAAATAAAAGGAAACAATAAAGACTGATGTTGACCTTGAGGAAGATATTGTAATTCCAAATTGGCATCTTTCCAACTTCACAGCTGAGCAGATGGACATCTTTGGGGAGCTATGGAAGAAAAGAGAAAAAACAAGAATATTTGAGTAGAGATGAAAAGAAATAGAGTTCTATAGGACATCAAAGGTATTTTCCTAGATTCACTAGAGATTGAAGTCAATTAGGAAGATTCCATAATGGACCAACTTTTTGACATAGTTCACAAGTTTAATCATGATCTTAGTGGATAAGAGAAATTACTGCAGAAGGCAGAAAGAAAATTTGAAAATAAGGTTCTAGAGAATGTTGTAGGAAAGATTGCAATAGATCAGGTGAAGATAACCACTATAATTAATTCTCTAGAAACCACTGTGAATAATTTCATGGCATTATTTCTAAATTTGAGTGACACCTCTAACTTTACCATTGAAATATAGAACAAGGTAAAAAAGGTTGACAATGATTTGAAGCCAAGTGCAAGCCAGTTGGCACTTGATCCAAGTTCAAGTTCAACACATTTTTTAAATATCAAGTATCTGATTGATCTATAGGAAGAGCTACTAAGGGAAGAAGCAAGAACAAGGGAGTCCCTAACAGCTATACAGAGGCAACTCCTTCCTCATATGAATGTCATGTAGAAATATATTTCTCATGGAAAGACACTCATCCATGATAACAAATGTTGATTTCTAGAGCTTATGATGGAGTTGTCTGTAGAAATTCAGATTGAGTTGCACATCCTGAAGGTGTTGCAAGACAAATGGGATAATACTTTGTCTCAAATTTTGAAGGTACATTGTGATTTCCTCTCATATTTTGGAATTACCTTATAGATATACTTTTTGGCATTTGTGTCAAAAACAAGGGGGGAGTTACAAATTATATACAAGGGGGAAAGATAGAAATTATATATATATA
>MU223292.1:366880-385089 GCA_018584345.1 Thuja plicata
AAATAGAGTCAGTTGTAACTGAGTTGCAATGCAACATTCAAAACCGACCAAGTACCCAAGCACATGGAAAGGGGGAGTTTTGAATTAGCAGTTTGATCAGAATTTTTGGATATGATGTGTTTTTGTCACTAATGCCAAAGGGGGAGATTGTTGACCTTATGAAAGACATGTTGTCAATTAGTGCCAAAACACTTAGTCATTTATATGATTGCAGTGTTGACCAAGCCAACAGCTTGAAGTTTAACCCAAGCAGTTGCAGTGTTGAGTGAGCAGTTAGTTTAGAATAGTATCACCCGAGTCACCAGTGTTACCCCAGTTACCATCTCCAAGTGATCAATGTGACCCAAGCACCTAGTGTTAACTGAGTGCCAAATTTGCCAATTCACTATGTCGCCCGAGTGTCAGTATATCACCTGAGTGGAATACTGGAACCGAGTATCAGCATTGGGTCGACTTAGTTCATATTGTTTGATACTAATTGAATATGTTAAGTAGTCAACTTATGAAGGTAATTTATTTGGACAAGATATATATGTAAGGTAGGTTATCTAAATTGTGCAATAGCAATAGCAAAAATAAGAGTATGGATATGCGAATATGAAGTAGAAAATTGATTAGAAGGCTATAGCAGTATAAAGGATCAACATAGACTCATCTATCACATTCAGGTGATCAGTATCATTTCAAAGGATCTTATTCGCAAAATAAGAGTTGCATAGTAGATCATTCACTGGTTCATCCTAACAGGTGTATCAGCAAAATACTTTAACAGGGTGGACTTAACAGTCCTTATAAAATCTCCTAATAGAGTGCATACTTTATTGTATTGTATAAATCCTTTCACTAGGTGGACCTATGGTGCAGGATCACCTAGGAAAACTCTCCATTCTTATTTCAAATTTTGGCTTGTAACCAACTCTAGCCAAGTCAGTGACTTTTCTTTTGACCTTAGAAGGTCTTGCAAGGTGTGTGGCTAGATGGATTAGTAGTTTGTACTAAAATTGAATCTAGTCTTGTTAAATTCTTGTTTTTATGGTTGTTAGGTCTAGAATGAGAAAATGAGTCTTAATGAGTACTAGACTTAGGTGGGATGAGAAAAGTGCCTAAAAATTCCTTGATGATGTGTATTAATCAATTGGAGGAAGTTAGAGGTCCTAAAAGTTAGTAATGAGCATTAATGCAAAAGATGCTAAATGTTGTCATGACAACATTTTGCAATATTGCAAATGTTGCATGCAACATAGACATATTTTTTATTCCTTTCGAAATGGAGGATGGAAATCAATGCTAGTGGCATAGAAATATGGAGGAAGCATCTTAAGATAATCCAAGCCTCATTTCCTAAGGTAGAAAGAATGTAATCAAGTTTTTGAATTGCATAGAACTCGGTGTTCTAGTTTTTACAGTATAGTCGACTTGTTTGAATGCTAATGGTGTGTTAATGGATTGAAAGGTTTAATATTATGTTGGATCCATGAAGTAGAGGTAGATAAAAGATATTTTCATTTAGTGAGAAAGTATATTACAATTGATTTGATTATCTTAGGAAATTGTTTAGGATTTAGAGTGTTTACTGGTCCAGTTTAGGAGGATTTTGGTTTCATGGCTCCCCCATACAATACAACTATGGGAAAATACATAAGGTGGATTAATATGTTAGGGGAGCCTTTTTAAAATGTATATATGCAAGGAGGATTTTAGGAAGTTAAGCTAGCTATTTTTAAAGTTATGCCCTAGGCGAGCAATGTTTGTCTGGCTAGGGGTATGACAGTGTTAAATTTGAGTACCATTACAAGGGTAAGTTTGGAAGAAGAAAAAAAGGGGTTTTTTAGAAGAATTAGGGTTTGATAGAGCCCTGTCTATGAACTAAGGTCCTTAACAATCCATCTAGACATATTTCTAGATAGAAATCAGTGGATTGCAGTCATTGCACAAAAATAGCCCTATTTAACATACATTTTAGGACAATATTGTACGAATGACATAGGGAACTAAAACCTTAAAAATATTCAAGGTTTTTGAAAAGGGTATCCATATCTACAATTATTTTGTGGGTTTTTTTGGGAAGTTTGAGCAAGAATATAGAAAAACCCTCTAGATAGGGCTAATTAGGGAATTAGGCCTAATAGGACCAAAACATTGCAAAGTTGGAACTCGATTGTTTTGAGTTTTAAGAACTATTCAAATGGGATTGAAAGGATTTAAAATGAATGTCCTAATGGTGGACATGACCTTTGTAGTACTAGTGAGCATTTTTTGAAGAGTTTGTACTTGGAATCTTCCAAGAGAGTAGAGATAAAGAGCAATTTCTATGTTGGAAATCCATCAAGGTAAAAAACAAAGAACTAACCCTTAGAGTGGAGTTAGGATAGTATTAGGCTAGGAGAATTTATAATATTAGGGTCTGAGAAGAGGAATTAGGATCCTGAGAAGATTAGGACAAGTAGGAGTCCTATCTAGAGCATTGTATGAGCACACCTTGGAGCACTTCCATCAGATTGATATCATAGCATACTTGATTAGGCTTGTGGTTAATTTTCAAACTAGTGGAGTTAGTAAGAGAGTATACAATGGTGACCAATTTAGAGTTGGCTAAGAAGGTAGATTATCAAGAATTGGAAAATAGAATACTCTGAGACAGATTGGCTGAATTAGAGCAAAAGGTAGATGAATTTGATGTGAAAGAAAAAGAAGTGAAGGATAAGGTTGAAGGGAAAGACAAGGAGATGACCATAGATGATGAAGTATGTAAAGTTGATCCTGTCCTTAATGACAAACCATTTTTGAAAGCTTTAAATGATATGAGTGGTAAAGCACTAGAAGGAGTCACAATATTTACTGGAAAGATGGAACCAGAGATAGTCCTAGATTGGATAGAAGGACTAGAAAACCATGTTGAGTGTGATGGCATCACTAAGGCTCAAAGGGTGAAAGTTTCTAAAGCCAGACTAAGAGGGTCAGCACTCACTTGGTGGAAATTCACCCAATATGAGAGGGAGAAGGAAGGAAAGAAACCCATTGCCACATGGATAGATATGGTTGCAAAAATTAGAGATTCTTATATCCCTGAGGATTATGAAATCCAACAGCATAAAAGAAGAGAAGGTTTAAGACATAAGGACCTAGATGTAAACTCCTATATTAAAGAGTTTTAGATACTTTGCATGATATCTAGAGTTGCAGAGGATGAGAAGGTTAAGGTAGAAAGATACCTTAATGGCCTTAAGTGGACCATACAAGATGAGATGAGTCTCTTGACTCTAGACACCATTCAGAAGTGCCACCAAATTTCCATCAACATTGAAGAGAAGCTGAGAAAAAAAACATGACTCTAGCACTACTAGAGAAAGAGGTAGAGGAAGAGACACTAGAGGACAAAGAGGTGAATATGGTGGAAGGAGTTCTGAACCAAAGAGTCAAGGAGAGACTAAATTTGTTGAACAAAAAGAAGGAAACTCCAACAAATTGAGTTCACATAGATGAAGGATCTCTAGTAGCAGAGGAAGAAACAATAACCAAGGTAGGGGTAACTTCTTTTCTAACATGAAGTGTTACCATTGCAACCAGATGGGTCATCCTACATACAAATGTCTAGAGAAGGGTACTACTTCTAAAAAAAGTGATAAAAGGGTGAATTATGTCAAAGAAGAGGCTAGTGGTGCAAGAAAACACCTTGAGGTTCCCTTAGAGTTAGAGGAAGGTGAGAATTTAATGATGAGAAGAACTTTGATTAAGGAACAGTGAAAGACGAGCCTAGTCAAAGGAGATCACTATTTAGAGTGAAATGAAAAATAATGGGGAAACTATGTAGAGTCATCATAGACTTAGGGTCTACTAACAACATACTATCAGAGGTGGCAGTCAACAAGTTGAAAATGAAAAGGATACCCCACTCCAATCCTTATAAAGTCACCTCACTAAACAAAGGACAACATGTACTTGTCAATGAACAAGCTTGGGTGGAGTTTTCAATTGGAAGGTATAAGGAAAAAGTATTGTGTGATGTGCTACCTATGATTGCATGTAACCTACTCCTAGGTAGACCATGGGAATTTGACTAGGAGGCCATGCATGATGGAGCAAAGAATTCATATTCTTTCAAGAAAGATAATGTGACATTCAAAATATAGTCACTATTGGAGGATGGAGAAATGAAATCATCTAGCGCCAATGTTATCATGGTTAGTGAGAAAGAGTTCTTAGAAGCCTTAAAAGAAGGAGAAGGAGTTGGTTTTTCACTTTTGTTGAAACCAAGAGAATAAATTGCAGAAATACAGTCGAGAAGACAAAATTGGCAAAGGAAGTGCAGGAGATGTTGCAAGAGTATAAAGGTATTGTTATTGATAAACAACCATCATCCTTAACCCCTAAGAGGACTGTAAGCCACCAAATAGACTTCATTCTAGGAGCTACCCTTCCTAATCAGCATATAAAATGCTCTTCAACAAAATGAGGAAATAGCTAGACAGATTCAAGAACTCCTAAGCCAAGGTCTGATTAGGAAAAGTATTAGCCCTTGTGTTGTACCCACTATCTTAGCCCCTAAAAAGGGAGGAACATGGAGGCTATGTACTGACTCTAGAGAAATAAATATAATGACCATTAGGTATAGGCTCCCTATCCCTAGGATAGAATACCTAATGAACTATCTAAGTGAAGCCAATTTTTTCACAAATATTGTCTTGAAGGGTGGATACCACCAAATCAGAGTCAATGAGGGAGATGAATGAAAAATAGCCTTCAAGACCACTGAAGGACTGTATGAGTGGCTTGTCATTCCATTTGGGTTATCCAATGCCCCATCCACATTCATGAGACTCATGAATGATATCCTAAAAGACTACATAGGAAAATTTGTGGTAGTCTACTTGGATGATATACTCATCTATACCAAGACAAGAGAAGAAAACCTTAGACATTTGCAAATAGTCTTCAAGAAGCTGCATGAAGACAAGTTGATGATCAACTTGGAGAAATGTGAATTCATGAAACAAGAGCTAGTGTACCTTGGGTTTGTACTATCTCAAGGCAATCTAAAGATGGATCCTAGAAAATTGGAAGCCATCATCAACTGGCCTACTCCAAGGAAAACCAATAAGGTAAGAAGTTTTCATGACTTAGCATAGTACTATAGAAAGTTTATAGAAAATTTAGTGCAATTTGTGCTCCTATGCTTGATACTGTCAAGGGTGGGATGAAAAATAAATTTGTATGGAATGAACAAGCTAACCATGGGTTTGATTTGTTAAAGAAGAATATTTCTATGCAACCAATCTTGATTTTTCTAAGCTTTGAGAATCTATTCACAGTGGAATGTGATGCCAACGGTGTAGCCATTTGTGTAGTCTTGAGCCAAGAGGGGAGACTAGTGGCTTTCCACTCTGAGAAACTAAGTGAAGCCAAGAAGAAATACACTTCTTATGACCTAGAGATGTATGCTTTGGTCCAAGCACTAAGAAAGTGGAGGAACTATTTTATTCCAAAGGAGTTCATAGTTTATTCAGACAATCAAGCATTAAGTTTCTTGAAATCTCAAGATAAACTCAGTCACAAACACATGAAGTGGGTGGAGTACTTGCAAGCCTATAGTTTCAACATCAGACATAAGAAGGGGTTGTAGAATAAGGTAGAAGATGCCTTAAGTAGAAGAGCCCTAACCATCCAAGAGATCTAACTTTAGAGCATGGGAATAGACAACTTCAAAGACCTATATGGAGAAGATAAATACTTTGTAGACATTTACAAGGTATGCCAAGAATACAAGAATCAATTTCATAGTCAATTCTCTGAATATGCCTTGCAAAGTGGTCTATTGTTTAAAGGGAGTCAATTGTGTGCTCCTAGAGGGTCTATAAGGGAGAATCTAAATCACGAGAAACACAATGGTGCACTTAGTGGCCATTTTGGTGTCAATAAGAGACAAGAATTAGTTCAAAGATTTTACTTTTGTCCCAAGATGAATTTGGATGTTAATAAATATGTAAAAAATTGTGTTATTTGTCAAAAGGAAAAAGGTACATCTTCAAATGCAAGCCTATACCAGCCTCTACCCATTCCAACCACAAACCATGGGAATTTATGGGCATGGATTTTGTAGTTGGTTTTCCCAAGACACAATAGGGAATGGATAGCATTTATGTTATTGCAGATAGGTTTAGTAAGATGGCACACTTTGTACCCTGCAAGACAATCCATGATGCAATTCAAATAGCTTCCCTATTCTTCAAGGAGGTAGTCAAAATACATAGTGAGCCATTGATTATAGTGTCAGATAGAGACACAAAGTTTATGAGTCATTTTTGGAAGACTCTATGGAAGAAGCTAGTAACCAACTTGTCTTTTGGATCTACATACCATCCTCAGATTGATGGAAAAACTAAGGTATTCAATAGATGTCTTGGTAACCTCCAAAGATTCTTAACTAAAGAGTATGTTCAAACATGGGACCAACTCATTAGATAGGCTGAATATGCCTACAATGACATAGTGAATAGGACTATAGGTAAGAGTCCTTTTGAGGTAGTTTATGGCCTTCATCCTAGAGGCATATATGAGCTCATATATCTCAAGGATGGAGCCAAGGGAAGTGGCTATGTTGAATATTTTGTGCATGCTATGCAAGAGGTACATAAAATAGTAAAGAAGACATTGACTAAAAATACAGAGAAGCTTAAGAGAAAGGTGAATGAAAGAAAGAGAGAGGTCCAATTCAAAGTTGGGGATCTAGTGATGGTTCACCTCAACAAAGAAAGATTAATTGAAAAGGAATACAACATAAGCTTTAGATGAGAAGAATTGGCCCATGTACCATACTAGCCAAATATGGAGAAAATGCCTACAAGGTGGAGTTACCAGAGAATTGTAGTTTATCTCATGTGTTCAATGTAGTAGAATTGGTTTTGTATAAAGGACCAACACCAGATATTGATAAGAGTCTAACTAAGGTTATATAGGAGGTGGAAGAACTGAACTTACCATCTACACCAAACAAGAAGGCATAGTGCATCCTAGACTCAAGAGTCTACAAGAAGACCATAAAGAAGGAGTAAAAAGAACACCGGGTGAAGTGGCATGGAAAAATAGATGCTGATGCTACATGGACAAAGGAGAAAAAGTTCAAAAATGTGGGAGTGGACTCCAACTTACTCAATCCAAGGGTGGATTGAAGCTTTTTCATTTGGGGAGGATGGTGTTGGAGCACCTAGGAAAACTCTCCATTCTTATTTTAAAAAAATTCTTGTAACTGACTCTAGCCAAGTCACTAACTTTTATTTTGACCTTATAAGGTCTTGCAAGGTGTGTGTCTAGATGGGTTAGTAGTTACTACTAAAATCCAATCTAGTCTTGTTAAATTCTTGTTTTTATGGTTGTTAGGTCTAGAATGGGAAAATGTGTGTTAATGAATCATAGATTTAGGTGGGATGAGGAAAGTGCCTAAAAATTCCTTGATGATGTGTATTCATTGATTGAAGGAGGTTAGAGGTCATAAAAGTTAGTTATGAGAATTAATACAAAATATGCTAAATGTTGTCATGGTACCATTTTGCAATATTGCAAATGTTTCATGCAACATAGACAAATTTTGTATTCCTTTCAAAATGGAGGAGGGAAATAAATTCTAGTGGCCAAGAAACATGGAGGAAGCATCTTAAGATACTCCAAGGCTCATTTCCCAAAGTAGAATGAATGTAATCAAGTTTTTGAATAGCATAGAACTCTGTGTTCTGGTTTTTATAGTACAGTCGACTTGTTTGAATACTAATGGTGTGTTAATGGATTGAAAGGTTGAATAAATTGTTGGATCCATGAAGTAGGAGTGGATACAAGATATTTTAATTCAGTGATAAATTATATTAGATTTGATTTGATAGTCTTAGGAAATTGTTTAGGATTTAGAGTGTTTATAGGTCCAGTTTAGGAGGATTTTGGTTTCATGGCTCCCCCATAGAATCCAACTATGGGAAACTAAAAAAGGTGGATGAATATGTTAGGGGACCCTCTATATAGTGTATATATGTAAGGATGAGTTCAATAACTTAAGCTAGAAATTTTTTTATTTAGTTACATGCCCTAAGTGAGCAATTTCTATCCGGCTAGGGGTATGACAATGTTAAGTTTGAGCGCCATTGCAAGGGTATGTTTGGAAGAAGAAAACCAAGGGTGGTTTTAGAATCCTTATGGTCTAATATAACCCTATCTATGAGCTGAGGTCATTACTAATCCACCTAGATAGATTTCTAGATTGAAATCAGTGGATTGAAGTCATTGCACAAAAATAACCTTATTTGACCTACATTTTAAGACAGTACTATACGGATGACCTAGGGAACTAAAACCTTAAAAATATTCAAGGTTTTGGAAAAGGGTATCCATATATTAAATTTTTTTGTGGGTTTGTTTTGGAAATTTGAGCAAGAATCCAGAAAAACCCTCTGGATAGGGCTAATTGGGCAATGAGGCCTAATAAGACCAAAACAGTGCAAAGTTGGAACTTGATTGTTTTGAGTTTGAAGACCCATTCAAATGGGATGGAAAGGATGTAAAATTAATTTCCTAATGGTGGACATGACCTTTTCATTATTGGTGAACGTTTTTTGAAGAGTTTGTACTTGGAATCTTCCAAGAGAGTATAGAGACAAAGAGCAATTTCTATGCTGGAAATAATTCAAGGTAAAACACAAAAGAACTAACACTTGGACTGGAGTTAGGATAGTTTTATTCTTGGATACTTAGGACTGTTAGTGTCCTAGAAGAGGAATTAGGATCCTGAGAAAATTAGGACAAGTAGGAGTCCTGTCTAGAGCATTGTGTGAGCACACCTTGGAGCACTTCCATCAACCTAACAGTCCTAATTGCTCCTAACAGGGAAGGCCATCAGAAGTGGTCAATTGTAAGCCTTAACTACCCAAATTTACTACTGCATTGCTAAATCTTGTGGGTACCATCCCCACCCCACTTTTACTTTCTATTTGGAAGGTTTCTGGGTAACCAAATAATGTGTCAAGTGTTATGAGTGTTTATTGATTTTCTTTTCCATGCATGTAATCAGATTAGACAATCTAATAAAGGATAAAAGTGAATAAGTTTTATTGGTTCCTGATTCATCCCCTCTCTCACTCACCTAGCCTCAATATATTTCCAACAACCAATTCCTAACAAAATCCACAATCATACAAAAGGATAATAACTTATCATCAAGTACCAAATGTAGATCCATGGTTGCTTCATCCTCAACGAAATTTTGCAAGTAAATCTTGATCCCTTGAACAAAAATATTAATTGATAAAGAAGTATTGTAAATAGGTGAACACAAGGTTTTCTAGGTGATTTTTTCAATTTATGAGGTGAATACCACTTCTATAAAGAATGTTTCAAGTTTTGAGAGATCAATAACTTCCTATAATATTTCCTCAATCCCTTTCTCAAAAAGAAAAAAAATGAGATATTATTTCATAACAACATTTCCTATGGAGCACCCATTCACTCCCATAGAGGAATCATCTACTTTATCGTAAAAAAATGAGTCCTAAGATACTATCTAGGTCCCACATCCCTAGTTGACATCTCCCATAGGCATTCAATTTTTTTTTGAGTAGGTACACTATCTCATAGCAAGATACATTAATATTACAATGAGAAAAATATGAACTATTGTAGAAGGAACATATGTCACATGTTGATGTTGGAGTCCTTTTGTAGAAAAATCATCACATCAAATTAACATTGAAAATTTTATTCTTAACTATTTTGATAACCACTTATTCCACAAATACCCTTTAAAATGATGTATCTTTATCTATATATGCTTAGCTATAGTTCAAAATATCAATTAGGTCTGCATCAATAGGACCTAAAGAAGAAGTGAGTAGTATCACATAGGTCAATCTTGTGTTGAATTTGTTCCAAAAATGGAACAAAAAAAACAATGGAAGGAGTTTACTTGATCTAAAATATTCTCATTATATTACCACACATGGTAAATATAGATAATGCATCTCTATAAAATTTAAACAACTCAATTATGTTGATTCAATTATTCAACACCTTACTAGTCAGCCAACATTACAAGCACCAATAAAAATTATGGGTTGGTAGACCAATACAAATCATAATCATACCCCATAACATCTCAATATACTTCAAATAAAATTATATAGGTTAGGATCAATTGCAAATGAAGAAGCTTATGTTGGGGGCTAACATATCAATAGAACTATCAAAATTATTAGATACTTTCCATTACACAACCATGGATAAGTTAGAATCATTATGTTGACTAAACGTTATCATTCTAGACCGTCAACAAACTTTCTATAATAATACCTCAAATAAATCATTTATTAGATGTTCTTGCAAGATAATAAACTTAATGAACAGATAGGAATAGGAAAACTCTGATAACTTATGATATTTCAATGTACAAGGTATATCACTATAGAAGATAAATATAATTACAACTCATATTGATAAATCCTTATAAGTTCCTAAATATGTTATAAAATTTTAAAATAATATCTATCATGGAAAAGGAATATGGGGCATTCTAGTGAGTTAGCTAAGACATATTATATAGTTAGACTTGTAGAACAAAGATGTATAGCTCTTGTTGCACAAATATGCATGAATTGAAAATAAGGAATGCAACACCTTATAAAATATCAATTCTATCACCATAACCACACACCTTGAGCATGCAATGTGAAAATATGTGAAGAAAAATGTTAACTCCTAGTCATAGAGGAATGCATTGTTAAATCCTTAGACTAATCTCTTCAAATTCGCAATTATGAATTTGATCTAAAATATCAATCAACTATATTTTTTAACAAGAGGCCATCAAAAAATGAAAGTGTATCTTATAAAATAATCCTAAACCATATGTAATAGGATATTACCATATAAATACTAATCATTAGATTGATATTTTCCCATGGATATATCCGATGAAGTTCCACTATCCTCAAACATGTTGATCACAAGAAAAAAAGCTTTCTCCAATGCTTCAACTTACAACATCTATTAGCCTCTTCAGCTACACAAGTGATCTCATTTTGACAAAGGTAATCAATTAGAAAATAATTACTATCTATAATATAGGCATAGAACAAAGCAACTACAATTCTCAAAGGAAACTTGTCTATGCAAGTGTATGTTAAAAGATAGACTAAATGAATAAATCATAATGCTAATAATGGTTACTATTCTATAGATCATAATATTATATGTTAAAATATTCCCTCAAGTTGAGCATTCCATATGAAGACCATCCCAATAATCTCAAGCATATTATAATTTTATTTCTTCTTAAATAATAGTTTCATATTATTTGACATCCTAGGGTCATCTCATCGGCCAATTATGCAGCTTCATCTAAGTATGTAAACTAATATACCCCCGGTGTTTATCTAATGTTATTGTCATCAAAATAGGGTAATAATTTTTTAACAAATTACTTTATATTTGAAGTCAAAGTAATAGTAATTCATATGCTATTAAAAAAGGGATCTTATTATAATTAATGAAATATAAAATTTTAAAGGAAAATTTGGTTTCCCTTATCAAACATGTCACAAGCACCAAACTAAGATTAATAAATTCTTATGCTAAAGGATATTAACTCATTTATATTCTAAAAAAATGAGAAAACTATATAATTAATATTAACATGTTTCAACCTTGATAGATTATAATTTTCTAGACAAGCTAAGACACTAAAAGAAAAATAAATCATAATTAACCTACATAAATATGTTGCAAACCTCTACACTGAGGTATATTCTTCCTACATTGGATTGAAATCAGTGGCTTCTCAAGGTTACACTAAAGTATAGCGTGACTCTGATTCTTTGAACATCATCAATTGCCTTAAAGAATCCCAAGATGCTAGTTGGACATTTAAAATTTTAATACTTTATTTTTTAAATCTTCTAAACTCCATCCAAATGTATAGGATATCATACATTTATCATGAGGGGAATTACATTGTTGATGGCTTTGTAAATATTGGTGTCACTCAGCCTAGTAGATATGTTGGAGGTAAGATGACATTATTTCACACAATATTAAATTACTAATTCAAAATGATGAAAATAACTCCTACTTTAGATTTTTTTGGGAAATGACGGATGAAGACTCTAATATCGTGCAAAGTGGCATTGCAAAAAAAATTAACATTATTTAAGGCGTGTTGTCACATGAACAAATTTTTGAGATTTGTGCTTTACCTCTTTCTCAACTTTTTTGATGGGTTGGCTTCTTTGTTTTCTCTTCAAAAATATGGGTGAAGACAAGGTTGAGCCTATCATATATAAAAAAATGGAAAGATAATGTAGATGTCTAGAGTGAATTGTCTGTAGGAGGTCTTACTCCCTACATAAAGAAAGTCTGGGAAATATCCTTAGGTTACATATGCATTTATATAAGGATGAAACAAAGGAGTGCTCAAGAGTTTTGGTATCAAATGATTTATTTGGAAGACCTAATGATGGATGTTTCATACACTCTGGTTGAGGGAAAAAATTTCTTTAGGGACAAGAATATTATTGATGAAGCCCTAACTATTTTATTTAAAAAGAGATAGAGAGATAAGGTTAGAAGAAATATTCATGGATAGTATGATAGGAATTCTATTCATTCTTTTATGGGTGGAGATTATAGAAATGGTTATAAGGTATGTAACCTTGGATGATCAATTTTGTATCCTTTTAAACTACAAATTTGTCATCTTAAAATATTTCAAACATAAAACCTGTATTTTTATTCCTTTTTACCTATTTTCATCTCTATCTCTTAGTATTAGGATGCATAGGAATAATCCCTCACAACTAAGTTTACATGAGGACCTTATCTTGTTAATCATGGAATTATCTCAGGAAATTTTGATGCAAAAGAATCAACATATGGCTAGAATTAAAAAGGATGTTAGACATTTTTTAGAGGACCATTTTTTGATGCTAGGAGATGTTCCATTAGGGCATGATAGTGGGGTTCACATGGGAAAATGGAAGAATGAAAAAGGGGAACCTAGGGCCCATCTTAATTCTTTTATTTTTTAAGATAAAGACTTTGATTATTCCCCTTCAATTGATTTTATTCTTGACTATTTTAGCCTGAGCGTGGATATAAATGATAAAATAAAGGTGAAGGCCTCTTCCTCTATTTTTCATAAAGGGAAAGGGAAGGCTTAAGTGTTGGAATTAATGGGAAGTGTGTACTGAGAGGGGAGGGGTGAATCAGTACCTCTATAACTTTTGTATCCTTTAATCAATTAACCTTTGTGTAATCAATTGTTTACCCAACCATATGATCTATACTATCTTGATGTAAGATATATCAATTCATAAAATTAACATACATGTGAACATTCATAGAAACATTCATGAAAGTAATTGACACATAACAAAAGATGTGATATCGCAGAAAACTCCTGTAAGAAAGTAAAAACTGTGGTGGGGATGGCACCCACAAAATATTCACTATCTACAGATTGGAAGGGGCTGGTTAAGGCTTACAATTTGATCACTTTTGATGATCTACTTAGTTAAGAATATTTGTGGAGATGTGTTAAAGTCTACTTAGTTAAGAGCTTTAGGAACACTGTTGAGTGTGCACTCGGTTAAGAGATTTATAGTTGGATTGTTAAATCCACCTTCCTTAAAAGGATTTTTACACTTTTCTCCACTTGTTAGAATGATATAAAATTACAATTTCACCTGGTATATGAAATCTCCTATTGATGATATAGATCCATTTAAGTTTACATGAATAATATTATCACCTAATGTGATTGAATAATACCTGTGATTCTCGATAGCCTATGTTCTTGGTTCTTAAAAATTTCAATCTAATCCATAGATGTGCTCGTAGGCTTCATTCATCCTCTCTTCTATATTTACACATGTATAATAAATGATTGCATCATCTATTTATAAGATGAATTGACATCATCAAGTTTCACAAAAAACAATGTTAACTCTAAGATCAGGTTTACAACTTTACCATGATCTCCTAGTTGTTAGAATGAATTTAGATTAAATGAGAGGGGGGGTGGTGAATCATTTATCCTCTAGTCCAGATGTGCCCATATAAAAATTTATACCACTTCAACAACTCAGATATGCTCTGCAACAATAAACAACAAAAGTGTGCAGTTTACTATACTAATGAAATAAGATTACAAAAACTTAACAGTAAAACAAAACATAAACATTCACATATTTTGACACCATGATTTAACATGAAAACCCAATATGGGAAAAACCACCAGTATCATGCTACCAAAATTTCACTCTTCTGAAGTGATGCCCTATTAGGAGCCAACCCTGTTAAAGGTTACAAAACACACTGTCAAATGTGATCTAGTTAAAGGATTTAATCACCCTATCAGGAGTGGCCTTGTTAGCGGACTTAGAACATTCTAATTTGAATGTTACCTTGTTCAAAGGATTTATACAATGGCTGTTAGGTCAACATGGTTAAAGGATTTGATCTAATACAATGGTTAGAGAGTAATCATCATGTGTGATTTGATACATACAACTTACTTTGCAAATCTAGATCTAATTTTACCTCTAATGCTAATTCACTGAGTGGCCTTCATTTTCATCTCAAACTTTAGATCTTCTTGGAAATCCATCAAGTAATCTCTCTCTTCTTCTCTGCTAGGTTTTTCCAATCAGTTAATTAACCATGCAATACTCTTACTTGCAACTTCTCCTTACACTCAGATATGATAACAATAACCTTAGTAGGTTATATAATACCTCTTCATCTAGGTCAGATATATATTTTTCTGCTTAATCAAGATCACAGATCTTAGGTTAGGTCAGATCCAATAGATCATTCCATCATTACATTTAATTTAGTTCTCTAATACAGTCATTAATTAAACATTGAATCCATGTGTTAATAAGGGTTTCCCATGCATTAAATGAGTGTGGACCAATCTTAATTAACAAAGCATGTCCCAATAAAATCAACTATGTCAGCCAGAGATCTCAAATCTCATCAATTAATAAAATATTGTTGCTTGAATTTCTTTGTCTCCCTCAGCATTTCGCTGGTGCTCGGCATCACCTTTCACTTTGCTCGGCATTGAATTTTCTTTGCTCGGCATCGATCATCCAGTGAACTATCAGTGAAAGATAAACAACATATCACTTTGCCAAAGTGCCAAATGATCAAGTACCCTGGTGTATACTCATAGCTCAACCATTTCCTTAGTCTTCTTGTTATCCTATTCTTCAAATCTTCATCAATCAATAGATATGGTACTCAAACATACAACAATATTATGACTAGTTAAGGTTTGACATCAGTGACAAAACAATAATTGTCTACATTGTAGCAATCTTTCCAACAATCTCCCTCTTTGGCATTGATGACAACACTAAACTGTAAAATAATAATTTCCAACCAAAGTTACCAAACAATCCAAAAAGTGTGTGTTCCTGATATGAAAAAATCTTCATTAATATATTTAGATTCATTTTGATTCTCATCTATAAAATATTACTCCCTCTGTGTCTGTAATCACACTGATCTCTTTCTGTGTCTGTTCATCTCCCTCTTTCAACTATTTTCATCAATCATTTGTTTTAGCAATCTTATCCCTCTTTGACAACAATGACAAAGATGTTGACATCTTCATTATGTAGATTCATCTTGTTCTAATCTTTGTATCATGTTGTTCCTTTCATCTTTGTTTATGACTGATCTTCTTTTCTGTTCTTGTCTTCCACTTCACATTTTTCAGGCATCATCCTAAAAATGTGACTCACTGTGCATCAATTTATCAAGTGTTCTGATTAAAAAATTTGATGCAACAGTGTCATTCAAAACTAGTTAGCCTTGGCTAGGGGAATCACCCCCAATTTAATTCTTAGATACTCATGAGCATCCTTGTGTAATGCTTTTGTAAATATGTCTGCCAACTGTTCCTTAGTGTTCACATTTCCAGTCTCACTTCCTTTTTCTAAACTAGCTCCCTCAAGTAATGATACTTGATAGCTATATGCTTTGTCTTAGAGTGAATTACATGAACTTTAGAAATATTAATGGCACTTGTGTTATCACAATATATGACAACTGGTTCTATGATCTCCTCCTTCATACCTTTTAGTAGTATCTTCAACCACACAATGTTTGAACAATTAACTGTTGCTGCCACATACTCAGCTTCAGCTGTAGATTGTGAGGTGCAATTTTGTTTCTTTCTTGTCCAGGAAATTAATATCTTCCCCAAAAGAAATTCTCCTCCTGTGGTGCTTTTTCTTTCATCCACATTACCAGCCCATTCAGGATCAGTATAGACTCTGAGTTCAAACTTGTCATTCCTTTTGTAATATAGGCCATAATCTTCTGTACCTTTCACATATCTCAGAATTATTTTCACTGCCATTATATGTGTCTCTTTTGGATTAGCACAAAATCTAGCAACAATTCCAAATGCTAATGCAATATCAGGTCTACTGTGTACAACATATTGTAGCTTACCAATCATTGATATGTACAGTGTTTGATTTACCTCTTTTGTATCATCATTATTTTTATGTCCAGTAGCCATGGGTGTACTCACTGGTTTTGAATCTTCCATACCAAAAGTTTTTAGTATCTCCTTGACATATTTTTATTGAGTAATATAGATACCGTTCTTCATTTGATGTATTTTTAAACCAACAAAGAATTTTATCTCACCAAACATAGACATTTCAAATTCAATTTGCATATCTTTTGAAAATGCTTTACATATCATATCTTGTCCACTGAATATGATGTCATCAACACAAATTTTGGCCTATAAAATTCCTTTACCTTGCTCTGTTTTCAAATATAGATTGTCGTTGTCATTTGTTCTTGCAAATGCAATCTTCATCAGATAATTGTGAAATATTTCATACCATGCTTTGGGTGGCTATTTCATTCCATATAATGCCTTGTGCAATCTAAAAACCATGTTCCTCTTGCTTGGGTCAACAAATCCATCATCTTTTTCAATATATACTTCCTCTTCTAATATCCCATTTAGAAATGTTAACTTCACATCCATTTGATAGACTTTAAGTCCTTTGTAGGCTGCATATGCAAGTAGAGTTCTTACACCTTCCAATCTTGCAATTGGGGTGAATGTCTCTCCATAGTCAATTCCTTCCTCTTGTGCATAACCTTTGCATACTAGTCTTGATTTATTCCTTGTTACCTCTCCATGTTCATTCAACTTGTTTCTGAATACCCACTTAGTACCAATTACATTTTTGTTGTCAGGCCTCGGTACTAGTTGTTGAGATTGATGAATATCAATCTACCCAAGAACACCTGCATGCATAGCTATTACAAACAGAATGAAACAGACAGAAGAGAGAAGGATCGAGAAAGCTATGGCGGCCGAAAGGCCACAGATTGAAAAAGCATGTTGCAAGAAATGATATTCTATTAACAACAATAATGAAATTACAATCTCGATAAGAATTACAAAGCGGACAATCCTTATAAAGGATGCCGAAACCCTAAAAGGGAAACTAACTCAGAAAAGGAAACTTTCCTAAGTCTAACTTAAGCAATAAAGAGTAATTACTAAAGATTACTCTAACACCCCCCCTTAAGTGTAACTTAGGGAGAAGAAAAACTGCTAAACTACTGCATAAAGCAGGAAAGATGGGTCCTGGAAACTAGGCCTGATCAGGTACCCAAAACATAAAGGGAAAAGAATAGAGCAAGAAGAATCTCTGAAGCATGTCTGAAAACTCTGTCAGAAGATACTGCTGGAACCCCCACTGAAGTGCATGATCAGGTAGAGAAGACAAGTGTCTGAAGAGCTGATCAATCGAAGAGGTGACCTCCAAAAGTAGGAATGAATGAGTGTCTATATAGTGGATGATCCATCTCACCGAAATGCATAGGTGCCTAGCCACTGCATCTTCCTAGTACATAGGAACAAGAACTGAATATTTAGATCACTCAACCAAACCAAGGAAGCAATAGAACCAACAGGTGAACCCCCCCATAATGCTGAACTGGGAGAGGTGAAAGGAACACTGAAATGCAGTACCAGAAACAGTTGCAGAAGAAGAACCAGGAACACCAGGTGCAATAGAGGTACAAACACAGGATAAAGGGCGGTGTCATCGACACATTCTACATGGGCTAATGTCATGGAAGGTATGCTCACTTGACAAAAGTAGATGCGCCTATAGTGGCAAATGCATCAGAAT
>MU223292.1:386406-404230 GCA_018584345.1 Thuja plicata
GAGTGGCTCTGATACCATGTTGAGATTGATGAATATCAATCTACCCAAGAACACCTGCATGCATAGCTATTACAAACAGAATGAAACAGACAGAAGAGAGAAGGATCCAGAAAGCTATGGCGGCCGAAAGGCCAGAGATTGAAAAAGTATGTTGCAAGAAATGATATTTTATTAACAATAATGAAATTACAATCTCGATAAGAATTACAAAGTGGACAATCCTTATAAAGGATGCTGAAACCCTAAAAGGGAAACTAACTCAGAAAAGGAAACTTTCCTAAGTCTAACTTAAGCAATAAAGAGTAATTACTAAAGATTACTCTAACACTAGTGTCCATGTCTTGTTCTTTTCAATCTAGTCTATCTCTTCATTCATGGCTCAATCATGCTTTCATCTTAATTTCTCTTTGCATATTTATCAATTCTAACATTTTCACATTCCACAATTTTGTTAGTGTTAGAATTTAAGCACTTGTATACCTTACTCTTAATAGAATATCCAAGAAATATGCCTTCTTCTCCTTTAGCATCAATTTTACCATTTTTGTTATCCTTTAGTATAAAACATCTACTCCCAAAGACTTTAAAATAACTTATAGTAGGTGCATATCCATACCATAGCTCATAAGGTGTAGTATTTGTACCTTTCTTGACTTGTACTCTGTTCAAAGTATAAACTACTGTACTTACAGCTTCTCTCCAATATTTCTGTGCAACATTTTTCTCCATCATTAATGTTCTGGCACAATCCATGATAGATTGATTTCTTCTTTCAGCTATACCATTTGGTGGTGGTGTCGTAGGTGTAGACATCTATCCTTTTATCCCTCGTTCATTGCAGAACCTGTTAAACTCATTAGAAATGAACTCACCTCCTCTATCAGATCTCAGACATTTCAGACTCTTACCTGTTTCCTTTTCAACTTTTTCCAAGTACCACTTAAATAACTAGAATGCATCATATTTTTATTTAAGAAACATAAAAGTCATCATCCTAGAGAAGTCATCTACAAATAGAATAAAATATTTGTCTCCATAGTAACTTTTCTCACCAATAGGTCCATAAAGGTTAGTATGAACCAATTCCAAAATATTCTCAGAAGTATGAGTTTTTCTCTTAAAGCTAGATTTAGTGATTTTTCCCAATTGACATTGCTTACACATTGCATTCTCAGGTTTCTTTAACTTACGTAGCCTTCTAACCTTTTTCAATTTACTTATGCTTACCAAGTTATCAAATTTAACATGACATAGCCTCTTATGCCATAACCAAACATCATTATATTGTGCAAACAAGCATGTCTCTTTAGCTAAATCTAGATAGAACAAATTACCTTTTGTTTGCTCACCACCTCCAAATAATTCTCCATTGGCATCATAGATATTTTATATCCTATGATGGACTTCAACTCTGTAACCAGAAGTGTTCAACTATGCAACACTCAACAAGTTATACTTAAGATCATCAACCCAATACACATCATCACATCTAATCTTGTCAGTCAATTGAATTGATCCTTTCCCTTTAACTCTACAAGGTGTATCATTACCAAACTTAACATATCCACCCTTACATTGATCTAAGGTTTCAAATTTTTCCTTATCACTAGTCATGTGATGTGAACAACCACTCTCAATAATCGAATGATCACCTTTACTCATATAATAAATTAGTGCAATTTTCTCATCGTCATTAGAATCATCTTTTTTTGCAACATACACAACTTCTATACCATTTTCATCAGATTTATCAGATTCACTGTCAGAAGCTTCTTTAGCTATATAAAAAGATTTCTTACCTTTGTCTTTGTAATCCTTGTACTTTCTGTAGTCTCGGTCATCCTTTCTGTCTTTGTACTTTTTGTCTCTTCTTTCATCTTTCACATTCTTATCAGGACATCTAGGAGCAATATGACCAACTTTGTTACAAGAAAAACAAATAATAGGAAGTTTACCTCTGAATTTTCCTTTTTCTCTAGATAGTCTTCTTGACATAAGTGCCTTAAGCTCTTCTAGATCATTATCTGAAGTGTCACTATCACTTCTCACACATTTCTTTCCTTTCCTTGATTTGCTGATGACCATCTGGGACTTGAATGCAGATTCAATAGCTTGTGGATTATAGTTATCAAAATTTGACATCTCAAATGCAGTAAGTCTACTTACCAACCTTTCCAGAGTCAAATTTTTGTTAGGAGTACATATCAATTCTTGAATTATAGATACTCTAATAGGATAAATAGGAAGAAGTGTTCTCAGTACCTTTCTCATGATAGTGTCATCATCAATGGTTCCCTTAGCTTCTCTAATAGTATTTACAACTTCATTTATTCTATCATAATATTGCACTATATTTTCTCCTTCTTGCATTTTTAAATCATGAAACTTACCTCGCAAGCTTTCAGATTTGGCTCTTAGTACATTTGTATCACCTCCATAGATGGTTTGAAGAGTATCCCACATCTTGTTTGCACTTGTAGAGTCCTTGATGTCCTCAAATTCATGATAGTTCAGAGATGATACAAGTTCTAGCATTGCTTGATTATGTTTATGCTTTTCTCTTAATTGTGCAGCATTCAGAACTCTAGTAGGGGCTACATATTCTATTTCAATATGTCATTTAGCAGAATCACCAATACCAGCCAAGTGAAGTTTCATCAAACTTTTCCATGCAGGAAAGTTTTCCTTGTTAATCTTCGGTCCATCCCTTTTATACATCTTGATCTTTATCTCCAAGTACCTTCAAAATTTTTCAAGAGAACAAAGCTTTGATACCAATTGTTAGAATGAATTTAGAATAATTGAGAGGGGGGGTGAATCATTTATCCTCAGGTCTAGATGTGCCCATATAAAAATTTATACCACTTCAACAACTTAGATCTGCTCGACAACAATAAACAACAAAATTGTGCAGTTCATTGTATTAATGAAATAATCTTAGAGAAACTTAACAGTAAAAAACAACATAAAAATTCACACATTTTGACACCATGATTTAACGTGGAAGCCTAATATGGGAAAAACCACTAGTAATATGCTACCAAAATTTCACTCTTCTGAATTGATGACCTGTTAAGAGCCAACCTTGTTAAAGGTTACAAAACACACTGTCAAATGTGACCTGGTTAAAGGATTTAATCACCCTGTTAGGAGTGACCTTGTTAGAGGACTTAGAACATTCCAATCTGAATGTTACCTTTTTCAAAAGATTTATGCAATGACTGTTAGGTCAACCTGGTTAAAGGATTTGATCTGATACAATGGTTAGAAAGTAATCAATAGGTTTGATTTGATACATACAACTTACTTTGCAAATCCAGAACCAATTTAAGCTCTAATGCTAATTCACTGAGTGGCCTCCATTTTCATCTCAAAATTTAGATATGCTTGGAAATCCATCAACCAATATCTCTCTTCTTCTCTTCTCAACCTTCTCTACTAGGTTTTTCCACTCACTCAATTAACCATGCAATACTCTTGCATAAAACTTCTCCTTACACTTGGATATGATAAAAATAACCTTAGTAGGTTGTATTATACCTCTTCATCTAGGTCAGATAGATCTTTTTCCACTTTATCAAGATTGTAGATCTTAGGTTAGGTCAGATCCAATGGATCTTTCCATCATTACATTTAATTTACTTCTCCAATACAGTCATTAATTAAACATTGAATCCATGCATTAATAATATTTTCCCACACATTAAATGAGTGTAGACCAATCTTAATTAACAATGCATATCCCAATAAAATCAACTATGTTGCCCAGAGATCTCAAATCTCATCAATTAATAAAATACTGATGCTTGGCTTTTTCTGTCTCCCTCGGCATTTCACTGGCACTCGACATCATATTTTATTTTCTCGGCATCACCTTTTGCTTTGCTCGACATTGACTTTGCTTTGCTCGACATCGACTTTCGACTGAACTATAAGTGAAAGATAAACAACATATCACTTTTCCAAAGTGCCAAATGATCAAGTACCCTGGTGTATACTCATAACTCAACCATTTCCTTGGTCTTCTTGTTATCCTATTCTTCAAATATTCATCAATCAATAGATATGGTACTCAAACATACAACAATAGTCTCACCAGTTAAGGTTTGACATCAATGACAAAACAACAATTGTCTACATTGTAGCAATCTTTCCAACACTAGTCTATGTGTTTTAAATCAGTTATATTGATAGCACTTACATTCATGTTTCTTTTCCCTAAATAAATGGTTTTAAAACAAATCAAGATTCTATAAATAAAATAAGACTGTTTTATTTGACGTGGAAGTCAGATCCAATTTTTGCGGGCTACAACTGACTCTCGGTTTCTAACGGTCAGTTATGCTCTGAAGTCACTTGACAGTCTTTTGGTTTCCTTGCTTGAAATATTATTCTTGGTTTTGTCTTTGATTGTCTCTTGGGTTGCACTATATCTTCCACGTTGGGTTCATCTATCAAGTTCCTCTTTATTCTTTCCACTTTACATTTTCGGTACACACACAAAATTGTGTCATCGATTCTCTTTGTACTTAGCCGTTTTTGGTGATCTCTTATGTATTATTTTTTAGTTTGCACTTTGTCCTATCTTTCAGTGTATGCTTACTGAAAGTGTTGTTTTCATACTAATGGTAAATTAATGTCATCAATCTCCCCCTTTGACATTAGTATCAAAAATTGATATGTGCAAAATACTAACAAAATGTTAAGTATGTACAACATATATAATCCTTAGTCATTTCATGACTCTGCCTATGTATATACAGGTATATTATTAATTTTGGTAGTATTGTATAGTTTGCTGTCTATCTGTACATATCATATTTAAAAATACATATACATATCATTTTCCTCTTTTTTTGATATTAATGGAAAAGGTCTATACCTAATAGCTTATCAAAAATGTGATAGTGTGAAGACTTCATGTCTTCCATCATTTTCTCACATTGGTCCTTCAATTTCTCTAGAGCCATGTACTCAAGTGTGATCTTGGAATGCATCTCATAGATGTTGTATGCTACAAACATCTAAGGGGTTGATATCAATTGCCTTGTTGAACTGATGTGTTGTTGAAGCAGTGTAAGGTTTGGTAGAAGTTGAGCTTGGAGATCGGTGAATTTTTCCCTGAAGTGTGTCTATGCTTCCCACAGTTCCTGCATTAACCTTTTTATTTCAATGATTTTCTCATAATGCAGCTTTAGTGCATTGTCATCGGTGGTTAAGCTATTAGCACTGTTAGCTAGATCTGAATCCAAATTTTCTATGTTTTCACTATTTTCTTTAGTGAACTTTTCCACTGTTCTTAGTTCTTGAATCAAGGAAATAGCTTCAGTTATAATTGGATCTAGCTCATTAATGAATTCAAAAAGCTTTACCTTGTTGACTGCCACTTCTTGGCTGATGTTTTCAATAATTTTTTTCTGGTACTTCTTCTTTGATCTCTCTTCAATTGTCTTCTCTGCATCAATGTTCTATGTTGTAATTACTTTGGTGAGAGTGACTAGTTGATCAAGATTTGGCTTATTCTGATCAACATCAACATCGGGTACAATTTTGTACAATATGTCCCTTGTTGTTTCTAGTACCATGGAGTCTTGGTCCTATTTCCTCAACTTTTCTTGTAATGCCTTCCTTTGGCATATTTCACCATAGTCTTTCAATGCTTCATAATCAAGTGTAGTTGGGTCACATTTGGGTATCTCAATGATTTCATCTAAAGTGACTTCCAACTTATTCTTCTTGGATTTCTTCTTCTTTTGAGTTTCACTTGAATGTAAAACCATAGCCATCTTCTTGGTTTTGTCCGTTGTGCTTGATGATTGATTTGTGGTGCTTCTTTTTGCTTCTTTGTTTTGGTTTCAGCATGTTGGTTATCTTTAGACATCTCCATATTAACCTTTACATTATCGGTAGAAAAATTTCTGGTATCCTCAGGAGTGCCATCTTTGGGTTTATCTCCTTCATCGGTGTCCTTATGAACTTCATTTTTATTTGTCTATGCATCCTTCTCTGTCATGTCTCCATCTGTTTGTTTTGAATCTCCTCCTATATCATTATCAGTATCGGTTACTATGTGAGTGTCTCTGATATCTTTCTCATCATCGGTGTTGTCTTTCTTTTCTTCTTCCCCTACATCATCGAGAATGCTTGAGTCTTTATCAAGTGACTTGTATTTTTCTTGTAGAATATTGATTGCTTGTATCAATATTGGCATGTTTCCTGGTATGTTCACTTGTGCATTATCAATTCCAGTGTCTTGCTCATCAGTTGTGTCCTTGGTAACATTGACATCTTCATCTTTCTTTACTTATTCTACTGGCTCGTCAGTAATGTCAATGATTGTGTTATCCAAAATGTTTTCCTTTATGGTGTTGGGCCATTTTTCATCTACAACATCCATATTTTTGTTACCTTTTGTGTCTTTTTCTTCCTTTTCTAACTCAACTGATGTATCATCTTCTTTATCTTTGATTAATATCTATTCTTGAGTTTTCTTATCAACATTTTTTTTTTGTGGGCTTTTCTCAGGGCTATCTTCATTAATAGGTCTATTTAGAATTGTACTCCACTTCTTGTGGCTTTCTTGTTCAACCTCTTTAAGCTTCCCTTCAAGAAATTTGTAGGCTCTCAACTTGGGTGAGAATTCCTTTTTATGATTCTCCATTATTTCATTAATTTCTTCTTTTTGGATTCAGAAGGCATGATAGTAACAAGTACTCTTTCCCTTATTTCCTTCTCATTCTTCAAGGCAAATGTCCATTTAGCATATATTCTATCCAAGAGTTCCCTTGGTACATTATTTCCTTCAAATTGAATTGGTACATATTTGAATTTATATTTCTTTACTATGATGGTATCTTCAACTTTGTTATGATCTTCTGGATCCAGTTTCAACCATCTTCTAATCTTAGAATCTGTGATAGATCCTGAATTTGCAATATATTTTCATACCTCAACAATGCTTTCTGGGACTTATATCTTTTCTACCTATACACCTTCATCTTTCTCGGTGTCTTCAATGTCTTCTCTGGTCCTGATCAACTTCCTTATTCTTTTGTTTTGCCCTATTTTTGGTGTGGCCTCTTTCCTCTCGTATGCCCTAACTTTTCCTTTCTTTAATGGTGAAGGACTTGAATCTTTAGATGTTTGGCTTCTTAATCTTTAAGCAGTTGTGGTTCTTGGATTCTTATTTGGTGGAGGAGGTGGTTAATATAACTCTGTGGCCTCGGAGTCATTCTTTTCTTTAGCTTCACCGATAGGTAGCTATCCTTTGATTTCTTCCCCCTTTTTAGCTTCTTCATCCTATTCAGTTTCTTCCTCTATTTCCGAGAGTATCATCTTAAGGTTTTTGACCATTTTGTCCCCTTTCCTGACAATTTTCTTAACAACCAAGCCAGATTTGATTCTTTATTTGGCCTCCTCATAAGTTCCAAACTTAGGTTTTTTCTTATCTAATGGTTCATTTAACAAGGCATCAATTGCTTTAGATGCATGATCAAATTTATCTCATATTCTAATGGTTGTAGCCATGTTGTCCTCGGTACAACATGTTTGATATAAGTTTGGTTTGTATCAACCATGAAACATAATTCATCTATGAACTTCTCAATTAGTTTCTTGGGGATCCTTACCCTCTTCTACTTTTGGTCTTTGAATATAGTAAAGTATTCATCCATGATTGTCTCAAAATTATCTTCCAATGAGGTTATGTGTTCACTGATTTGCATGGTGACTGGTTTTGTGCTATCCCATTTGATATCTCCTATAGAAGGACATGTATCTTGAAAGTAGAAGAAAATGCACATAATTAGTGAGCCAAAGTTACATGTGTTTGAATTTTCATTCCTTATAGTCTTTAAATTTTCTTCTAACTGTTTCAGTAGAAGCTCAGATAAGTCTAACTGAGTTTCCTTCTTCACAATCTTGTAAGCTATGTCTACTGCACAGGATTCTATGTTGTTCATCCTGCTGGCTTGAAATAATTTGTAGCCTAGAACACATGCTCCAAATTACATCTCATCATCGGTAATGGTGGATACCTTTAATCCTCTGCCATCCCATTTGGATCCTATGATCTTTTCAGTCTCAGCCTTGGGTTGGTGCTTTAGTGCTTTTACATTTTCAGTTATAGGGTAACCGATGACTGCATGGATAATATATTGAGTTATCATCTTTGGTTCATCCAACCATAGTTTTTGATTGTGCATTAGGCTCAATACTAACTGACTCCATTCGGTTTTGAAACCTTTTGGGAATAACAGAGCATTAGTGAGACCTTTCACCTCTATGTGTTTATGCTCATCTTTTAAAGATCCATCTTCATTGCATAGCTTCTTATAAGCTTGTTCTAACTTTGAGTCATTGATTTCTGCAATCTTATAGTGTATGAATGATCACACGTCTTCGATAAGAAAAACCCTAGCTGGTATTCACAAGAATTCTCTAGCATCATCAGGTTGTGAACCAACCTCAGGGTGAATCTTGTAGAGTGGTTCCTCACATGCAAAATTATTTATGATCTTAAACTCATCCTTCTTGGTGTTCTTCAATTTGATGGTTCTTGAAGTTGTGGCCATTTTTTAGATTTAGGGATTTTTGATAAATGCGCAAAACAAATTTGTCAGTTATTGTAGAGCTTATTGTTTACACCAGTAGTGATTTCTGATCTTCTTTGGAGTTTTGGTGGTTGAGTTGATGTCGCTCTGTGATCTTGTCATTGTTTGCACAAAAATCACTCTCATCACTCCGCTCTGGTCATGGTGAGCAATGAGACCCTTCGATTGCCCCTTTATAGCCATTTGACCAAAAAAAAAGTCATTAATGCTTACCAACTCCTCAATGTGTGAAGACAAAGTTCTTCAGTTAAGACATTAACTTTCCTTCGGTGACAATATGACAGTTTGGGGTGGTTGTTCAACTCTTTTCTTTTATTGATGGGTTTCAGTGTTGCAAACAACTTGTTCACTTTGATTGATTAATGACTCGGCTCAGTTTACACTAGAAAATTTTCTTGTTAACCAATGCTTCTCGGTAAGTGTTGTTAGTTTCAGCTTTGAGTGTATACCGATGGGTTTTGGCATGTTTTCCCAATAGCATAGTTTTCACAGATTTTAACAACTAATACCATGATGCATCTTTACTTATACTAATTTCATATTTTATCAACATGTTATGGAACTGATGTAAAATAATACATAGTGTAATGCACTTCCATACTTACTTGTTCTGCTTAGGTGGGGGTGGTGATGTCATTGAATCCATTGGATGGGGTGTCACCATTTGTATTTCTTGGTCCAGCTTCATCATTGTTCAAAGCTCTTCTCCACATTTTGTCTCTTGCACTCCAGATGCCTTCAATGGTATTTCCATTGGGATATGTGTTTGTCTCTGTCATTCGGTTTCTGTAGTCTTTCTTGAGATGACCAACTTTATGATAGTGTAATCATGCCATTCCGGGGTTAGTCCATCCTCTAGACTTTCTTGTCTATTGTCTCATATAGTTTGGAGCAATGTGAAAAAATCTTCCACATGGTGTACAATTTGTCCAAGTATTGTAATCCCATACATACTAGTTAGTGACTCTTTTTGGTTGATAGGGAGTTTCTTGACCTTTTGGCTTCCATGCTTGCCTTTTCTTTTTCCAGCATTCTAAATTTGTGTGCTCATCCATTTTGCAATTAGGACAGTATTTTTCCATGTAGGTTTCCCTTTTTGGTTGTCTTATCTTAGACTTACATTCATATGCTTTATGTCCTTTCTTGTTACATTTATAAAAAAATCCTATCAATGAAGATGTAGATTTAGGAATACCTTTCATTTGTCTTTGCATACTTTTGATGTGTGGCCTTACTTTCTATAGTGATTGCATGTAAGATTTCTTGGTTTTGGATTTGCATAGAAATTCCTTGGATCAGTTTGATTTGATGATTCTCCATTCTCGGTAAAACCTAGACCAGTGTTGGTGTTGAGTCTTTGTTTTCCTTCAAGAAAATTGTCCATTCTTTTATTACTTTCTTCAACTTTCTTGATAATTTCAATATGCTGCTACTGAATTCTTATTTCATGTTTGAACTTTTCATTTTCATCTCTTAGCTCACCGATAGGTTCTATTCTTTCAATGAGTTCAACGTTAATTCTATTTGCCTCTTGAATCATAAGAATAATCTGATTTGTAACTTCATGATGATGTTCTATCAATCTTTGTATTTCAGATTCTTTCTCTTGTAGCTTTTCAGTAATATTCCTTCTATCATTAATAGCTAGTGTTCTTTATTGCTCATCTTGTCTAGCATTGTTCATGACGTCAATCATTCTTACCATTTGTTTCTCTTGACTGATTTGCATAGATTTAACTTGTCCAGTCAAATTTTGATTGATTTCAGTTAGGCTTGTGATGCTTTCTTCTGATGTGTCTAATGCTTTGCTTGTAGTTGATCTTGAAGACTCAAAGAAATCTGTTATCTCTTCCTCATGATAATCTATCTCATTACAGTGAAACGCCATAATATTGCTTTCATCTAACAGTTGTCTCATATTGATTTTAACTTCTTTATACTGTTCATAGAACATTTAAATTTCTAGCTTCTTATTTTCAATATTCTTGTTGAGTCTATACTTCTCCATTGTATGATCTTTTCTCTTAAGCCTTTAAGCTTTTCCAAAGAAGAGACTTAGCTCTGATGACAATTGTTGGAATTAATGGGAAGTGTGTACTAAGAGGGGAGGGGTGAATCAGTACCTCTAAAACTTTTGTATCCTTTAATCTATTAACCTTTGTGTAATAAATTGTTTACCCAACCATCCGATCTATACTATATTGATGTAAGATATATCAATTCATAAACTTAACATACATGTGAAAATTCATGAAAGTAATTGACACATAACACAAGATATGATATCATAGAAAACTCCTATAACGAAGTAAAAACTGCGGTGTGGATTGCACCCACAAAATCTTCACTATCTGTAGATTGGAAGGGGCCGCTTAAGGCTTACAATTTGATCACTTTTGATGATCTACCCGGCTAAGAGTATCTGTGGATATCTCTTAAAGTATAATCGGTTAATATATTTAGCAACACTATTGTGTGTGCACTCGGTTAAGATATTTTTACTTGGACTATTGAATCCACCTTCCTTAAAAGGATTTTTCCACTTTGCTCCACTTGTTAGAATGATGAAAAATTACAATTTGACTTGGTATATGCAATCTCCTATTTTTGATACAGATCCATTTAATTTTACATGAATAATATTATTACCTAATGTGATTGAATAATACCTCTGATTCTCAGTAGCCTCTGTTCTTGGTTCTTGCTAACCAATTTCACCATTTGATGTTCTGGTGCTTGAAAATTTTAATATGATCCATAGATATGCTTGTAGGATTCATTCATCCTCTATTCTATATTCACACATGTATAATGAATGATTCCATCATCTATTTATAAGATGGATTGACATCATCAAGTTTCACAAAAAACAATGTTAACTCTAAGATTAGGTTTACAACTTTACCTTGATCTCCTAGTCTATGTGTTTTAAACCAACTAGATTGATTAACGAGCTTAAATTCATGTTTCTTATCCCTAAATAAATGGTTTTAGAATAAATAAAAGATTCTATAAATATAATAAGAGTGTTTTATTTGATGTAGAAGTTAGATCCACTTTTTGCATGCTGCAACTGACTCTCAGTTTCTGACGGTCGGTTATTCTCTGAACAAAGTTAACTATCTTTCAATTTCCTTGCTTGAACTATTCTTCTTGGTTTTCTCTTTGACTATCTCTCAGGTTGCACTCTATCTTTCACATCATGTTCCTCTTTATTCTTTCCACTTTTCATTTTCATTGTACACACAAAATTGTGTCATTTGTTCTCTTTGTACTTAGCTATTTTCGGTGATCTCTTATATCTAATTTTTGGTTTCCACTTTTTCCTGTCTTTCAGTGTATGCTTACCGAAAGTGTTGTTTGCATATCATTAAGTCTCTCACTCTTCCCATGTGAATAAATTCAAACAAGATATTTATTTTGGTGAGGAATCTTCTCTATATTCTCCTCCTTTTGATGATAATAATTTGGACCATCATGTCAAAATCCTCATGGGAAAGGACACTCAACTCGAAAAGAACTCATCAGTTTATGATAGTAAATTTTTTGGAATAATATCAAGGAAACTATGGATGAACACTATCCTCTTTTAATGTGGATTGATTCATTAATAAATGTCCTCAAAGACTAACGGATTTTAACCCCTTATAAATAAAGAGTTGAAAAATTGTTGGCTATGACCTAGGATCTTTCCAATGGGGTTAAGGATGTTAAAGAGGAACATTAAAAAATAATCAAACCTTTAGAGGATGACATTTCTAGGGTCCCTGAAAAATTATGGGTTATGGTTTATTTTAGTCGTACAACTATGGAGACGAGCTCAGATGGGCTTAGGAGGCTTAATGCCCAAGCTAACATTATAAAAGGTTTTTTCAAAGGATTTATTGAATCCTCGAGTAGGAGAATAAAATAAAAGAAACAAAGTTTTATTCATGGTGTTATCTTAAATTCTCTTCCCAAACCTGCCACAAAACTCATAAAAAAGGAAAAGGGTGCTACACCTATGGATAGTGTGGCCAACAAGGTGCAAAGCATAAATGATGAAGTTATCAAGAAGAATGCAATTATTCTTAAGAACCTATAAGGTGTCTGGGATAGGATCGCATGTTTTTTATGTTGTTAGCTTTAAATGGGTTTATGGATGGTTAACTATTTTTTATTATGGTAAAAATAGGTTTTGAAGGGACCCAAAACCCTTTAAAAGAGAGTCAAAACTAGATATGTTAATAAATCATTAGCTTCTTTTTTTGTACTATTTTTATTTTTAAGGGTTTTAGGTCCCTCCAAAACCTATTTTCCTTTAATAGAAAACTTAAATAAATAAAGAACTATAAAATTAAAATAGAATATATAAAAAATAGATAAAATATAATAACCTTGTCAGAGAATATAATGATTATTGAAGATAAGTTATTGCTTAATCTAGACATCTATATGGTCCACTGTACTCTATGTAGAGATTATGTTCAAAATCCAAATATTTTCCCAAAAATTATATCTTATTTGTACATAAATTAATCAAAAAATATAATAGATTACTCGTGATGAAAGGAATAAAACAAGAAAAATTTAGATCTTATATTTGTTAAAGAAATACAAAATATAAGGGAAAAAAGAGGGACGATACCAATAAACTCCCAAATTATGGAAGATATTCATAAATATTATAATGATAGCATGTATCTTGCAATAGAAAGCTATGTAGCTTTAAGAGATAAATCACATATTTCTTAGGATATTAGTGATGACATGTAACTGATTGAATGTTTGATAATGTTAAGTTGAAGATGATGCAAGACATTAAATCAGTTAATGGTTTGTATTGTCATTGATGTCAACTTGATATCATCTATATGTTCATATACATAATGCTAAAGCCTTCAGAGAATCAATGCAATAGAGGTTATGCTTTCAGAAATGCATAAAATTCATGTATTCACTAAGTGACAGACAACACCGATGGAGTGCACACCATCGGTAAATATAGAGAAAAAGTCACAGTGATGCCCGACGAGAAGAAGACAATGTTTCTTGACAAAGAAGAATCATAGGATGCCCAACGAGCTGAAAAAAATGTTGCCCGATGAGAAAGATCCAATGATGCCTGACGGATGGAGATCCCAAAGCTAACTGAAGTTGCAACAATGAAACTGGCAGTTATCACTGGTGATGAACTACAGAATTGACCGACAAAATAGAGAGATCAGAAAATGACAAAATATCTAGCTAGCAGAGCTTAAGGATAGAGTTAACTGGTTGTTTTATTTTTTTAATTCTACCACAATTAAGCAATTGATTTATACAACTGGCAAGAAGATAACTACAAGATAAATCAGGAGTTAAAGCCGTAAACCAAATTGGCTGGATTGTTTTTCACGCCAAGAATCAAGAATCAAGAATCAAGAATCAAGAATCAAGAATTAAGGAATATCATGTCTATATAAGAGACAAGAATAATTCATTTCCACAAGCAATCAAATACATGGGGGAGTGAACTGAAAGAAGATGCTGAAGAGAAACTGGTGAAGGATAAGCTTCATACAGTCCTGATCAATCAAGCTAAGGGAGAGCTAAAGAATTCTGCAAACACCAATGAACAGTGAAGCACAACATCACAAAGCAGAAAGTGTGAAGTACAAAGGAACTAAATTGATACATTTATTAGAGAGGTATTGTAAGTAAATAGATATGAATATCTGCAATTCAAAGTTCCATTCGAAACAGGTCATTGTGTTTCATTTTAACCATTGAAGCATTAAGTCTCTTAACAGAGCAGGACTTAACCGTCTTCTATAATTGAGGTATATCCTAACAGATTACCAAAAAGGTTGATTCATGATAGTAGCATCAGTCTTACCTAAAGCCTATTGACAGTCTAAGGAGGCTGATTCAAGGACGGTAGTAAGATTAGCATAAAGCCTATTGATAGTCTAGAGGCTAATTCAAGGATGGTAGCATAGATGCCAGATACTTAGTGATAATCTATGTATAAAAATCATCTAACAAGGTTGCACTTAACAGTGTGTTTGTAACCTTTAACATGGTTGGCTCCTAACATGGCTCACTTCAGAAGAGTGAAAATTTGGGGTACCGGTCCCAGTGGTTTTTCCCTTAACAGGGTTTCCACGTTAAAATCCATGTGTTATGTGTGTATGGTTTATTATTTTATTGTTTTAAATTTCACATATGCATTTCTAGATTGATTGGTATACTCTGGTTGGTATACTCTGCATATTTATTGAGCATCGGTAAATAAGTTTTACTACTTATTGGTAATCAAGGAGAATAAAGATTGACAAGGTAAACCGAGAGACAATTATTTATTTAAAGTATTTCAAAGGCATACATCTTGTAGGGACTTAATAATCTGAGGTGTATTAATTGGTGGATTAAAGTTTAAAGGATAAATTTTTGAGGCCACTGATTCACCCCCCCCCTCTTAGTTATTACTAACAATTGGTATCAGAGCTTGTGTGCTTAGAAGGAAGGTTTGAAGACCTAAGTAAAGATCACAAGATGAACAGACGAGATGTGTCCAAGTTGAACAAAGACAACTTTGCTTCATGGAAAAGTAGAATAAAACTTCACTTATCAGGTATTGGCAATGATATTACTCAATACTTAGATACTGAATATGTGTTTCCTATAGGACCATTGACTATAGATCAATTAAGGGTAAAGCATGAACATAATTGCATGGTTATAGAGCTTTCTGCCTCACTCTCTGATGCTAAATTTGAGGATGTCAAAGATTGCAAAAATGCAAAGACAATGTGGGATAATCTAAAGCTTGTACATGGAGGTGATAAAAATGTTCTGATAGCCAAGGAAGAAAGCCTTAGAGGAAAGTTTAATGATCTCAGAGTGAAAAAAGGTGAAAACATCACTCACTACAACACAATAATAAAAGAAGTAGTCAATGCTATATGAGGCATTGGAGCTACACTTGAAGAGGAGACAGTGGTAAGTAAAATCTTAAGAGCCTTATTGGCTATATATGCTATTAGAGTCTCTTCTATTGAATAAATGAGAGCATTAGAAAATAATACAGTCACTCTTGATAGCCTAATTGGTAGACTGATTTCATTTGAGATGAATAATTTTGATAACAGTGTCTTACCAAGTTTAGAGTCTGTATTTAAGTCTTCTATGAGAATAAGAAAATTTAGTCAGAAACACTCATCTAGAAGAGACAGTAAAAGAAAAAGTGAAGAAGAAGATCTAGGTGAAATAGAAGCACTCATGGCAAGAAGAATGCAAAGAGGCAAAGGTAAATACAAAGGAAAGTTACCACTTGTATGTTTCAATTGTAAAGAGATTGGACACTTTGCTGCAAGATGTCCTAACAAAAGAAAAGATGAAAGAAGTGATAATAGATCTTTTGAGAAGAAATCTGACAATTGTGATAACAAAGATTACAGAGGTTACCGGCGATTAGAAAGAAGTGATACCAAAGATTACAAGGACAAAGGCAAGAAGGCTAGCTATCTAGCTGCTTGCAAAGATGAAGATACTGACACTGAACTAGATGATGATATTGAGATAGTATTTGTAGTTGTGAAGGATGATTCAGATGAAGATGAAAGGTATATAGAAATTACACTCATATCTAAGATTAGTAAAAATGATATCTAGATTATAGATAGTGGCTACACTCACCATATGATTGGTGAAAAAGAAAATTTTTATACTTTTGAATACTATAAAGGTGGTACAGTAAGAATGGGAAATGATTCACCTTGTCAAATTGAAGGTAAATGAATAGTAATGCTGAATAACCTGATTAAATGTGAAAATGCTTATTGGGTAAAAGAATTTATTTATAATCTGTTGAGTGTTTCTCAGCTAAATAATTTAGGTCACAAAGTAGCATTTGAGAACAAGAAGGTAGAGATCTTCAATGAATCAAGAAAACTGATTGGTACTAGTGAACAGACCAAAGGTAGCTTATCATATCTAAATGATACTAACCCCACTTGCTTGATGACTAGAAACGAAGACATATGGCTCCGACACAAAAGGTTGTTTTATGTGAATTTTGACAACATGATGAAAATAAGCAGAAAAAGAAGTGTAAGAGGCCTATCGACGATGACAAAGCCTGACAACATCATGTGCAAGAATTGTCAAAAAGGTAAAATGACAAAGTATAGTTTCAAAAGGAAAACCCATACATCTGATGATATTCTAAAATTAGTCCATACTAATTTATGTGGACCTATGAGGAAAAAGAGCTATTATGGAGATAGATATTTTATTCTCTTTGTTGATGATTACTCTAGAATGGTGACAGTCATGTTTCAAAAAGAAAAATCTGAAGCATTCAAGATGTTCAAATGGTACAAGGCTATGGTAGAGAAACAAAGTGGTAAGGATCTAAAATGTTTGAGATTAGATAGAGCAGGAGAATTTATATTAGATGAATTCACTAATTTCTGTAATGAGCATGGTATAAAAATATAGGTTTCTACACCAGGAACACCATAGCAAAATGGGATTGCTGAGAGAATAAATATCTCAATAGTTGACTGTGCAAGAACACTGATGATAGAGAAGGACATCACCCAGATCTTCTGGAGAGAAGTTGTTAGCACTGTTGTTTATACACTTAACATAGTACAATTAAAGAAGGACTCAAAGAAGACTCCTTATGAGCTATGGTATGGTAAAACACCCAATGTAAGTTACTTAAAAATATTTGGAAGTCAATGTTATGTCTTAAAAGATGATAGAAATGGAAAGCTTGATGCCAAAAGTGATGAAGGTATTTTTCTGGGGTATTCTACCAAAAGCAAAGCTTTTAAATGTCTAATCAAGGCTTCTAACAAAATATTTGAAAGTGCAAATGTGAAGATTGATGAATTTGCAAAAAAGAATGAGCTGGAAAGAACAAAAGAACCAAAAAACTACAACAAGTTTGTGTACTTTGAAGAACCCATAACTCTACCTGAGCAAAAATGCTTAAATCCAGAACAATAAAATGTTGCAACCGATGGTCAGAATGCTATTACTGATAGTCATGATAATGATCAAAATAATATACAAGGTAATGAAGATCAAGCTAATATACAAAGATTTGTACCTATACTTGCAAGATATGTAAGAAGGAACCATCTAGAGGACCAGATCATAGGAGATAAGAAAGCTGGTACAAGAACAAGATGTAAGTCTTTAAACTCAAATTGCTTAATTTGTGAGTTTGAACCAAAATC
>MU223292.1:404423-428313 GCA_018584345.1 Thuja plicata
CTAGGCTAGAAGGAGTAAGAATTCTACTTGCTTATGCTGCATACAAAGGATTCAAAGTATATCAAATGGACGTCAAGTCAGCATTCCTAAACAGAATACTTGAAGAAGAGGTATACATTGAGCAACCAGAAGGGTTTGTGGATCCATACAAGAGGAACATGGTACATAGACTTCACAAAGCCTTGTATGGATTGAAACAAGCTCCTAGAGCCTAGTATGCATGACTTCACTCCTATCTAATAAGTATTGGATTCATGAGGACTAGTGAAAACAGTAATCTTTATTTGAAAGAAGATATTAATGCTAACACTTTGATTGCTGAAATATTTGTTGATGACATCATATTTGGAGGCAATGATATGCTATGCAAATCATTTTCTAATGAGATGAGAAAATTATTTGACATGTCTATGTTTGGAGAGATCAAGTTCTTTCTTGGTCTACAGATCATTCAACAAAGTGAAGGTATTTTCATTACACAGTCCAAATACATCAAAGAAGTTCTAAAAATATTCAAGATGGAAGAGTCCAAACCTATTGGAACACCAATGGCTACTAGATGCAAATTAATAAAGGAAGATAAGACAACAAAGGTAAATCAGACTCTATACAGATCAATGATAGGAAAACTCATGTATGTTGTACACACTAGACCAGATATTGCACATGCAGTAGGAATTGTTGCTAGATTTTCTGCTAACTCCAAGGAATCACATATAACTGGTGTGAAAAGAATTCTAAGATATCTCAAGAATAATGAAGAATTTGGCTTATGGTATAGAAGAGAAGGAAAATTTGAACTAAAAGTGTTTACCAACGCTAATTGGGATGGAAATCTTGATGACTGAAAGAGCACAACTGGAGGAGCATTCTTTATGGGTGACAAACTTGTCACATGGATTAGCAAGAAGAAAGGATGCATCTCTCAGTCTACTGCAGAAGAAAAATATGTTGCTGCTACTACAAATTGCTCAAATATTACATGGATCAAATAGTTGCTGGAAGGTATGCATATGAAGATCAAAGAACCGGTAATTATCTATTGTGATAACACCAGTGCAATAAATAATTCCAAAAATCTAGTCATGCATGCAAAGACTAAACACATTGCCATCAAGTATCATTATTTAAGAGAACAGGTTCAAGAAAAAGAGGTCAACTTGAATATGTGCAATCAAAAGAACAATTGGTTGATATCTTCACCAAGCCATTTCCCAAGGATACATTTGATTACCTAAGGAAAAGACTAGGGATCAAACCCATGTCTATCAGTCAGTAAAAGGACCGAAAGCTGCATCAGCCATATATTATCAGATTATCATTCATGATTGATGCAAGCAGAAAATGAACTTCAAAGCTACATCTATATACAAAAAGGTATATATCAGAACTGAGCACTAGAACATATTGTTATATTGATGATGGATAAGGGAAATTCAAGGAATATATTATGGATAGAAGAACTTGTTTGACAGAATATCAATTATTTGACAAATATTTATTTGGCATTGTTGTCAAAGGGAGAGAATGTATCCATATTATCATCAGAAACTATTCATCATCAAATTACTCCATCAAGGGAGAGATCATATCCATAGGGAGAGATTTTGTATCAACGTTGCAAACAAAAGATAGAGACATCAAAAATAGAAGAGAGAGAAATTGACACTAACAGAGGAAACAACACATCATAAGAAGATACAGAGAAATCTGCAAGAATCAAATCTAAGCTAATACAGAGCTTACCGGCGGTCAGACATTTTTATTAGTTATCAAAACAAACTGTTTGGTAATTTGATGAATCTCAACAATTTTATTTCATGTTGTATTAGAAATAGTATAGTGTGATAATATAGTATTTTTCCATAAATGCCAAAAGGAGAGATTGATGACATGTAACTGATTGAATGTTTGATAATGTTAAGTTGAAGATGATGCACGACATTAAATCAATTAATGGTTTGTGTTGTCATTGATGCCAACTTGATATCATCTATATGGTCATATACATAATGCTAAAGACTTCATAGAATCAATGGAATAGAGGTTATGCTTTTAAAAATGCATAAAATTCATGTATTCACTAAGTGACAGACAACATCGACAAAGTGCACACCATCGGTAAATATAGAGAAAAAGTCACAGTGATGCCCGACGAGCAGAAGATAGTGTTGCCCAAAAAAGAAGAATCATAGGATGCCCGATGAGTTGAAAATAGTGTTGCCTGATGAGAAAGATCCAATGATGCTTGACAGATAGAGATTCTAAAGCTAGCTAAAGTTGCACCGATGGAACTGGCAGTTGTCACCGGCGATGAACTACATAATTGACCGACAGAACAAAGAGATTAGAAAATGATAAAATATCTAGCTAGTAGAGCTTAAGGATAGACTTAACTGGTTGTTTTATTCTACCATAGTTAAGCAATTGATTTATATAGCTAGCACGAAGATAACTATGAGATAAATTAGGAGTTAAAGCCGTAAATCAAATTGGATGGATTGTTTTTCATGCCAAGAATCAAGAATCAAGAATAAAGAATTAAGGAATATCATGTCTATATAAGAGAGAAGCATAATTTATTTCTGCAAGAAATTAGATACAGGGGGGAGTGAATTGAAAGAAGATGCTAAAGAGAAACTGGTGAAGGATAAGCTTCATACAGTCTTGATCAATCAAGCTAAGGGAGAGCTAAAGAATTCTACAGACACCAACGAATAGTGAAGCACATCATCACAGAGAAGAAAGTGTGAAGTACAAAGGAACTGAATTGATACATTGATTAGATAGGTATTGCAAGTAAATAAATCTGAATATCTGCAATTCAAATTTGCATTAGAAACAGGTCATTGTGTTTCAGTTTAACCATTGAAGCATTAAGTCTCTTAACAGAGCAGGACTTAACTTTCTTCTATAATTGAGGTATATCCTAACAGATTACCAAAAAGGTTGATTCATGATAGTAGCATCGGTCTTACCTAAAGCCTATTGACAGTCTAAGAAGGAGGCTGATTCAGGGATGGTAGTAAGATTAGCATAAAGCCTATTGACAATCTAGAGGTTGATTCAAGGATGGTAGCATAGATGCCAGATACTTAGTGACAATCTATGTGTAAAAATCCTCTAACAAGGTTGCACTTAACAGTGTGTTTGTAACCTTTAATAGGTTTTGCTCCTAATAGGGCTCACTTTAGAAGAGTGAAAATTTGGGGTACCGGTCCCAGTGGTTTTTCACTTAACAAGGTTTCCACATTAAAATCCATGTGTTGTGTGAGTATCGTTTATTAATTTATTGTTTTCAATTTCACATATGCATTTCTAGATTGGTTGGTATACTTTGCATATTTACTGAGCATCTGTAAATAAGTTTTACTGCTTATCAGTAATCAAGGAGAATAAGGATAGACAAGGTAAACTGACATACAGTTATTTATTTCAAGTATTTCAAAGGCATACATCTTGTAGGGACTTAATAATCTGAGGTGTACTAATTGGTGGATTAAAGTTTAAAGGATAAATTTTTGAGGCCACTGATTCACTCCCCCCCCTCTCTATTTTTACTAACAATTAGGAGCTTAACTTTAGACCATGGCATTTTTAAAGTGACAATGGCTCTCCCCTTGGGTAGTCAGACCAACCATGTTGCCAAAGCCATTGGGGCCTTTCAAGGTGTTTCCCCATGTTTGTAATCCAATTTTTTTGACAAAAATGGATGCTTTGTGTGTAGGTAGTGGTCTTAAAATTACTATGCAAAATTGAGTCTACGTCTAGATTTCCCCTTAGGCTAGGAGGCCTTTATCGGGTTTTCCTAAATTGACTTCTCTTCTTGTAAACTGGGGGATTTTTGTCAAATTCGTGTTATATTGGGTAGGTTAAGCTCCCAAATCCAATAAAGGTCATGTTTTGAATATATCTAACATAGTTTTTATGTGAATTTGAAATGTTTAGCCTTGATACGTCATTTTGGCTTATTAGCAGAAAATTAGTTCTGAGCTTCTCCTTGGCAGAAAATTGATTTTTGGCCTTCTCTTCGACAGATTTTCACCTACAAAGTAGGTGTTCTGTAGATGGAAAGTTAAAGAATATCAGTTGTTGGTGGAAGTTACAGATAGATGATTTGAAGTCAACAAGATTATTGCACCCAAGGAAATTCTCTACAGGTGAAAGAAATTATCAAATGATGAAAGATTTGAAGCAAGAATTCTCCCTAGCAAAAAATTAGAAATTATCTTCTCCTCAATGGACTTTGACTCATGAAGGTAATTTTGTGCCAAATGACATAAGAAAAGTGACAGGTTGTGGATACTCTTGAAATATGTGGATAAACCTTTTACAAAGGCAATTAAAACCATTTGACTCTTATATTCAATGAAAAATCTAAAGTAAGGGCTTATTGGAAGAAAAATAGAAAATAGCTTCTCCATTGCTCCAATAGGTAGGTTTTGACTTGCGGGATGCATTTTATACCAAATCATTATGCACAAGGTCTTTAAAGGAAATTCAATCTCACATGCAACCTAAGACATAAAAGAGAGATAATAAAGTTGTCACATGTCATTGTAGCATTGTAAAAAGACTAAAATTTCCCTTGGCGGATTTCTGAGTAAAGAGTACTAAAAAAACATTTCTCCACCAAAAGAGAAGTGAAAAAGTCATTTTCCGTTGCTCCTAGAAAGTTACCGTTACACCTACCACATGTGAAAGACACTTTCCAACAGCCCGTAGAGGTGTAGTAATAAATTCAAATAAATCTGTTTCCTTTGTAACAGGCATTTTCATATATATTAATTCTTTTCCATCCATGTGGTGCAGGAAGTAGGCAATTAACAATAAGAAGTCAAAGTTTTTAAAAATTGGATAAGTGCGGTAAAAAGAGTTACCATCTGTTTGTCAATTTGCCTGAATTAATCTCTAATTTTGAGCGCTTCTTGCTTTCACATTACTGAGGTAAACTTTTGTTTCCCAATTCAAGTTAGGCTAAACATGGCCACCAGATTCATGGGATTTGACGGGTTGAATGGTATCACCTTAGAATGGCAGAAAATCACAGATACTTCCCTAAGGTTCTTTGGCATGTAGAGCTTTTACAACAGGTTGAATGTAGAAAGAATACATCCCATTACACAGAAGTTGAAGGAAATCAGGTTAGTTGAAGTTGTCAATTTTCCTATTGCAATTCAAGTCCAAGAGCTCATCCAAGAATGCATAACCTGTTATAATCCAGATACTAAGCAAATTCTTCTTCCAAATGATACAGTCTTTCTCTCTATTGACCAAGATTCTGTTTAGAAATGCCTTCGTATTCCAGAGCAAGCTGAATACTCAGAGATGAACTACATTTGAGTGGTCACTAAGTATGGAGTAAAGAAGATGAAATGGAGGAAGGACATAATGAAAACCTAGTTCCAGAAGGTGTTATGCCCTACATACCCATCCCTACATTTTGTGTGCAAAATTTTGGGTCCCCTCTTTTCGCTTTGGGTCTTGCCTTGCCTTGTTTCCTTGCTTTCTTTGTTTTCTTCTCCAAGATTTTCTCCCGCAAGGTTTGTTTTCTTTCTACTTTTGTCTTCTTGTGTCTTTGGGACCCAGTCCTAGAGTTTGTTCTTCCAGAGCCAGATTTAAAACTCTAGGATTCTCTGCCATGATGTATTCTCCTCGCAAGAAGGTATGATCACATGGAATCCCCAGGCCTGGAGTCCAGAGGTTTGCCTATTCCAGATTTTGTGGAGGAGAGTCTAACTTGATTTTACCTTGGGTATAAATAGAAATTACCAACCACTTTTATAGTTACCATGATTAAAAACACTTAGAGCTTTCAGTGATTCCTAGGTGATTAAACTGTGATTAAGATGCAAATTACTTTGTGCTTAGTGGTTGATTACAAGCTGATTTTTGGTGCTGGTTAGTGATCGTTTGAAGGTTGAGATTGTTGCAGAGTGCCCTTGGTGCCCTTCTCCCCTTTCTTTCCTTCATGCTTCCAAGTAGGTTCTCTGGTTTCTTCTTTTTGTTCTTTCTAGTTTCATTTTCGTTTCATTTTCTTTGGTTTTGCAGTTTTGATTTTATTTTCTATTTCGCTTCTGGTTTGCCTCCTGTTGGTGGGTCAATTCTGCCAGAGGGTTGTCCATCGTTTTTGTAGTTGTAAGCTAGTGTTTATAATGTACATTGTCTAGGGTATGCCTTGGGCACGTGTAAATGTGTATAGTCATGTAAATAGTCTATAAAAAGCTTGTAAATGTTGTGTATTTAATGTATATATGTTTCAGCCTTTGGCCCTCTATACATGTTGTGTATATTTCTTATGTCTATCCTTTTGAGTTCACAAGTTCCTCATGCTTTGTCATGTGTTTTCACTCGCCAGACTGAGCTTGTCGAGATAGAGTTACCATAGTTCGAACTCGGCACCTCACTGGTTCAAACCATGGTAGCTTCCCTCTCCTCTATCTCATCACCTTAATGGGAGGATTAATATCCCATGAGGGGGCATTAAAACCATGTCCCATATGGCATTCATTTTACCTCATGTCAGCCCACTTGTCACCATTAATTCCTTTATGTTTCCTGTCATGTGACCACATGCCAACCCATGTCAACGGAGTATAGTTTCCCTATGGTTATGTTGGCACGACAACAGCTATTTTATCTGGACTCCAGGTCCCAAGCAATCCCTTGTCCTACATTTCCCCTTGTCATTTGGTTCAATCCCCTGGAGTCCTATTCATGTCTATTTCAAGTATTTTTGGATTTTGGTATGTACTAACACTTATTAAATAGTGCATGGTGGTGATGATTTCCTTGAAATTTTAGGGTTATTTATGTATACTAGGTTCTAACAGTTCTCTGGTCTTGCAGGTTGCGAATAAGATAATCAAAGATGTCTGAAGTAATCACCCCTCCTGATAGTCCAGAGCTACCTACCACTTCTACCCGGGAAGCCACCAAAACCAAGGCCAAAAGTTTGTTAGAAAAGCTTCCCTTGACCTCTAAATATCCAAAGGAGGGTGTTCTCGTGGGATCCAAGGTGGATTCCAGAGTTTAAGAAATAACAAACACAGAGTCTAGACCTTGGGATGAAATGCAAGGCTTGATCCAAGCTATTTACAGGTTGAAGGCCACCGGAGACAATTTGGCCACTCAACTAGCAGCCTCTGGCATCATCAAGGAAGCAAACTTTCCTTGTTCGATGAAATCATCAAAGTTAATACTCTATCTGGAAACTTTGTACAATGCACCTACTCAAACCATTCTCCTTCCAGATCCCTGACCACTACAGTATCCAACAACAATTTTCACCCTAGATGCAACAAATTTCACCTCGAGGCTGGGGGTCCCATAGTTCAAAGGATCCATTATCTGGAATCAGGGCCAAACATTGCAAGAGTTCAAGGATGCTGCTCTTATCTCCTGACAAAATCTCAATAGCCATTGGCTAAAATCCACAAAGCAGGATTGTAGGAGGACGAAGATGGAAATTCCCCATGGGGAATTATAAGAGCCCATTCAAGCGGGCATTATATTCTTGTACAAGATCCTCTAATTGCCCCATGCCCAAGATTTCTCAGCATGGATGTACTACTTTTTGTACTGCATCACCAATCATAGTCAGACCTTCAACTGGGCATCTATCATAGCCAATCACGTGGACATGTAGCTAAAGGGCATCATCCAGCATTCCAAGTTTTACATGACATCATATGTGCTATGGGAACTTGCCCAACATAGACCATCTTTTCTAGGATTGGGAACAGTTGGGGAACTTGGAAATGGGCTAGGTCAAGTGACACCATGGGATCATTATCCCAAAATATAGTGCGAACTCAGCTTCCCAAATTTCTGCTAGGTAAATGATGATTTCATTTACCACAACATCCTAACACTTACTTAGGATTTTGGGTACCGATTGTCACAGGTGGCGATGAATTTGGCCAGCACCTATGGCTACTATTTTATTCAGTTCCAACACCACACCTACATTCAGGTGACCAGCTTCTCCAAGAAGCCCAATCTCCTTCCCTAGTATTGCAGGGACAGAATTATTCTCTTAGAGTTTTGGCGGTAGATGATGGATTTTCACTCCTTCACATTGAAGAAGGTCGTCAATGTCCCATTCCCATTTTCATGCAAGAATTATACTTGTAGCCTCACCATGGAAAGGGAGGCAGATCATGAATTGAAAAGCCTGGGACTGGTGGAATTCCACCATGATAGGAAAAACTATGATCCTCTAGGCAAGATTGCCACAACACTTCCTAGGGTCTCCCCACCACATGAAGAAGATATTGAAGACTTTTGGGTAGATTGCCAATATAGTTTTGATCTCTGAACCTGACAACATTCATAAATGAGCAAAGGGCTCATGAAGACACTTGACCTTTAGACTTTTCTAAAGGGCTTCTCAGATGACGAGCCGCTGGAGGATCTAGCATATAAAGGACAAGGACATGACAAGTTAGATCTTCCTCTGGTGGATTGGGCCACCCAAGAGAACCTGATAATTGAAAGGGTATGTCATCCTATTTTGGAGGCAATTCACTAGTATTTTGCCTGGGTGTGTCCCAAGAGCACCTAGTAGAAACCATCAGTTTGTAAGGCCACTCCTTCTACTAGTGATGGAACTTCTTCATCTTCTGCTGCTGCTAGACCAAGCACAAGCAAAGAAAAAGAGAAAGAGGGAACTCTAGCCAAGGTGACTCCCCAAGTTCCCACCCTTTTAATGGCCCAAATAAAACAAAAAATGGAGTTGGCAAGGCTAGCCAGCCAGTAGATAAGTACGCATATATCCTTTGGCCTCCTTGTAACTCTAATGGCGTCTACTCACCCATTGGGATCCCTGCTCACCCATCAGGATCCCTGTCGTTGGCTGCAATGATGAGCATACAAAATTTCACTGAGGCAAAGTCCACCAGCATTTTTGATATCGGGGTCCCATTGATGAGGAAGAAGAAGAAGAAGGTGACCCCCACACCAAGCACAATTGCTAGTCTCGGTATGCCAGATGTGCCCCCGGTGGATGTCAATTCAGACTCTCCCAAACTTGAAAATATTTTTGACTCCTTTCCCCCACACGATAACTTTGATGACACTTTGTTGGTAGAGGAGCTCATGGACCTCCAACAAGGTATAAGTCATGCAGTGGAGGAAATTTCTACTTAGGATAAGGAAAAGGCCCCTGTAGAAAAGGAGATCCTGGAAGAAGTGGATACATCAAAAAAAGAGGCCCGAGAGGAAGCACAAACGGGGCCTAAATAGGAGAAGACCCCAGTCCAAGGGACCAAAGACACACCAAGGAAACCCACAAATGAACAGCTAATGATTGGGAAACCCAGACCTTTGGGAACAACCATTCCCCCTTTCATCATTTTCTAGATGCCTTTGGTTACTCTAGGTGATCAGGTGCCCCAAAGAAATTTTGGTGAGGTAGTAATGGTGGCCACATTGTTAAACTTTGGCCAGAGACCTCACCCACCCCTAGAGGATATTCTAGTGGAGGAGAATGGTCCAGCAAATGAGGCTAATAAAGTCATGGAATAACAGTAGAAGATTGATCAGGAAGCCCCAGACAATGAAAATATAGGATCACCTGATGCCAGGATGGACGATGAAGTCCCTGAAGACATAAGCAATGTTGAGACTAAAGGAAAGGTTCTAGATATCACAACAAATGATGCCAACATGGTAGAAAATACTAAAGGTTTCAGGGAACAAGAAAAGGAACAAGAGAAAGAGAAGGAGAAAGAGCCTGAAGATAAAGTACATTTCAGGAACACACCACCAGATTCCAAAGGGAATCCCAGTGAACATGTCTTAATAGCAAAGCTGCCCCAGCCACCCCAATGGCTGGCATAATTGATGAAAAGAAAGGCCACGATGGTAGCATCAGGTGCTCCACTCTCATTGGCTGAAATGATGGCTAGAAATGTAGAGGCCCAAAAGCCCAAGAAAGCGTGGACAGTCCATACTCTCTGGACTGGTCCAATAGGTAGCACAGTTGCAACTATCGCAACACCCCCTCCAAGTGCAAATGCAACAGCTATAAGGCCTGAAGACTATAACATAATAGAAGTGGCACTGGGGAGGAGAGACAAGCAAGGTGAATTGGATTTGCTAAGGGAGGCTACAAAATCAGTAGAGGCCAGATACATCAAATAGGGCCAGAAGATGAAGGAGGAAAGAGAGACTAATGTCAATCTACTCACACTTCTGGTAGAACTGACACAACCTTTGGCTGAGGTCCACCCTGGAACCCCTTCCTTTGGATTGCCACTTGCACAGGGTGACATGGATTCTCTCCAAATCATGAATAAGAAGGCATGAGCTGTAGATGGGTGGGCCACCAAGCAAGTAGCCACCATGAGACAATTTCTAGCGGTGTCCCTCCCAAGCCTTTATCGGGTCAACACCCTTCTCAGCTAGGCAAATGGCTCCACTCTTATATGGGAGAAAGATTTAGCAAAGTATGAAAAGTGGAAGGTTGGGCTAGAAGAAATTTGCAACATAGGAGAAGAAGTTGCCATAGAGGTAGGGATTTTGGGAGATGAATCATATGATTCCCTCCAGGCCTAGTACTCTAGACTTGTCCTCAGGATTGAGGTATGCAAGGAACTGGTTAAGGATTTGAAAGATAAAGTGATAGAAGCCCAATACCCCTTGGGCCTATTTCAAGCATTTGTGGCTATAGTATCGCAAGTCAATCCCTTCACCACCGAAACATGTACCCCAAAGGACCACATCCTTAGCAAGTTTGATGAACAGATGGAGTCCCTATATCCACCTGCCAGAGATTTTGACCAGGGCAAGTTATCCAAATTTTCTAAGACAATGATCTGGTCGCATGATGCCATCAAGATGGTGGATGAATTCCAGAATGGTATCAGAGATGTTGAGGAAGCATTGGAGGTTGTTAGCAGTCGATGGGATAGTATTAGAGACATAGATGAAGAAAGCATAAGACAAGTGTTGGAGGCTTGGGAAAATCATAAGGAACAATAAGGTTCTCTGGAGTCCAGAGAATCTCACCAACCATGTATCGGTTGTATTCTTTATTCTTTGAGTTGCAAGCTTCTAGATCTCAGAGTTCTAGATCCCACAATTTTTGTATTCTTTAAGTCACCCGTGTCCCGGTTCCCAAAACTGACCGGCCACTTTCAAGGTAGTTAATGAAGGGTGTCATAAAGTAGGTAACTATAACAAGGCATGTCATCTTGATAAGAGGGTTCTAACAGGTGGTCTTCCCAAGGCATCACTTCAATGTTACACCAAGCACATCCAAGATAGCGAGCCATTCTCCCATTTATGAGGCATGTAGCCTTGATCCCCGGGGGATTGGATTTCTTCTTTTCTCCTCTCGGCTCTATTCTAAAGGCTAATTCTTCCACTCTTCTTTTCTTGTCTTATTCTTCTAACATGTCAGACCTTTTCCGTCTCGAGGTCTTTTGTAGCTTGGCACAGGTAGTATTAGCCACCGGAAATAATATTATATTGTTAAGTGTAAAATGAGTTAGGTTAGTTTTAGGTCAAAACTTGTGTATAAATAATAAGTCCGACCTCATTCCAAGGGTCAGTGAAATTGATGATTTGCAGTCCATAGCTAATAGCATTTCAGTTTTATCAATTCTTAGTTGCAAAGCTCACTACTCCTTAGTTTTAGAAGCTTTCAGTAGTCAAATGCTCCCCTGGAGCCACCATCGTAACACACGTCAGTGCTTGCTAGAGATATGTTAATGAAGAAGGAAGGGTTCTATAAATGACGTTGTTAGCATTCTGATCTTTGGGTTGACAGTATTTTATGCTTCATGTTCTTATGTCCTCTTCTCTAATACTTCAAGTAGATTAACAACCTCCTTTTCCTTTGGTATTATTTAAATATGAGCTGATGGTTCTGTATTTCTTCAGTATTTAGTGTAGCGTGTTAGAGCACTGTAAATGTTTTGAATTTATAGTATAACTATAGGTAGATGGAATATTTCTATCTCTATAGTATTTTTTGAAGTTTGTTTGGTAAAGTTAGTAGATGCTTGAAGGAAACCCCACTTACTTAAATCCCTGGAGAAGACGAGCCAAGATAACCAGCTATCCCCCTGAACAAAACAGTCATATTCCCAACTAAACTCACACATTGTTAACACCCAAATCTCATGTGATTGAAGGCCCGAGGAATCTCATTTCCCTAGATAACCTTTACAGGAAAAGTTGGCTGGTACCCTGGTACCTGGTGACAACTTACATCTATTGGCAGACCCGGTCACAAAGACCCGTCCATAGAAGCCCAGGAGCGACAAGGGAAAATTTCCTAAGACACTTTATGGAACATATCTGAAGCCAAAAATTGTAGACATCCTGGTATTAATTCATAGGATCAGAGGTGAGAGTGATGTAGTTAACTTTGTTGAGCATCATTTCTTTTTAGTTCAAGTAATTTTCTCCCAGCACAATTTTATTGATTGACCTCACATGGTAAGAGAAAATATTTCAAACACCCTCAATAGAGATAAATATTAGAATGAATTTTATATGTCTTTAGTTTTACTGTATATCCTAGCTACAATTCAAATTTGGCCAGGGCTTCTTAGGTTGGAAGAATTCCCAAATGATGTAAAAAGTTATGAATTTTTTCCCTGTTTACAATTGTATAACAGATACGCTGAGTATATCAAGATCAATGATGCGTTTAAAATGAGATTATGTAGGGAGTTTCAAGGTTTCCTAGAAAGGAGATTTTCTTCAAAATCTATGGCATTCAACAGCCAATTTGGGTGTTATTTTATCCAATTTGCAAATTTCTCATATATTCATCTTGCAGGATTTGATGACTTCCCATTGAAGCTGCCCAGGTATCTCGATGAAATGATCATTCTGGTTGAAGTAATGAGGCAAGAATTCCAAGTGAACCTAATCTGTGAAATCACCAGAAAGAAAAGGCTATAACTTCCCCATGACTATTGGAGGCTATAGCTGCGCATCTGGGTCTAATGCAAAGAATGTTTTGAGTGCATTCTCAAAGAAGTTTCAACTGGAGGCTTATGAGGTCTTGATTCCCTAGTATGACCCTGTGAATTATGCTAGAGATCACTAATACATGGGTCACACAATTCATTACATAGATGAGATAGAAGATTAATAGGCTAATTGCAAGGACGATCTGGAAAGAAGAGAAAGATTTTATGCAAGGTTAATGATTAAACAAATCAAAAATTTCAAAGTTAACATTGTAATTGAGGGCATAAAAGATGATGGGAAACACATATATGATGATACATATATAGAGAATATTAAATCCCTTCCTATAAGCTCTAAGCCCATGAAAGATCAAGCCATTGATGATTTGCAGACCTTAATGAATGGAATCTACAAAAGAACAGAGAAATGGGCCCAATGGATGATGGGAAGAAAGAATAAGTTGGACAAGACTCCTCCTCCCCAATAAAATGCCATAGAAGTGGCAATGAAAACTCTTGTAGTAACCTCAATAACTATTTCAATAGTGCCTAAGGAACCAACTCAACCAGCGGGCAGAGGTGATGAACCTCCTGAGAAAGCAGTTCTACTAGAAAAGACATGTGGATAAGGCTCTATTCCTATCATTGGTTTGATAGAAGAAGAAGTAGCCATAGGTACAGTCGAGCCCATTAAGACTATGGAAATAGAGAAACTAGCTCAAGATAGCACTTTAGATGTGTAGGATGACACCCAGATGCAATAATCTCCAATTATAGAAGAGGTGGGTGAAGATAGTTCTAGCACTTCGGCCACTAAATCAGATAAGGAGGCTGACAAGAAATTAGAAGATACTCAGGCCACTAAGGTAGTCTCTTCTTCTCTGACTCCTGTAAATCCATTTGCCCACAAACCCAAGTCCACTCCACCAGTCATCAAGAAATTATTTATAGAAGAATTGGTCTCTGCGACCAAAGTTACTAGCATTGAGTCTTGGATCGAGAATACCCTAGAGCACAAAAGAAAGAGGATCGAGGAAGGATATTCCAGCAAAGATACGCTTTCACAAAATTTATAGTCTAGTAGCACCATGAGCAAGGTGAAGAAAAAAATATGTTGTCTACTTTGGGCTGAGATCCAGAAATAGGGCACTTCACCATGGAGGTAGAAAAGCCTACAAAAGAAGGCAGATTAGAAGATTTGACTGATTCTAATTTTGAGTTGTAATCATTTGATATGGGGTTATCTCGTCATGATACCAAGGTAGATTGGTTGAAATAAACTAACATAGTAATTGAAGAGAAGCTAGAGGAGCTTAAGGTTGCTAAGGTCTGACTCAAAGAAAAAGTCAATGAATTGACTAATTTTATCAAACAGTTAGTTTCTCCAGTCACAAGCCTTCCTATCCCTCACACCACTTTCGACCCTAATGCAGCAGAGAATCAAGCCATCACTACCAAATTGCAATAAGATAGACATTTTGGGAAAATCAACAAAAATGGGATCAAGAGACTCACATTTGAAGGGCTTGTACCTATTGAGAAAATGGGTAATGTTATCTTAAAGATGGAAAAGGAGAGTAACAATGTTTATAAGAACTTGCAGACTCTTGCATCAGAAAGATTGAAGTGTCAAGATTGCATCGTGATGTTGCACATGGTAGTCAAATTGAAACTTAGAGAGGCAATAAAGGCCAAAATCTTGTAGAAAGGAGATGAACAGTTAATTAGATGGACTCAAATCCTAGAATTGAAAAATGAGATGATCATCCAAGCCGAAGGAGGGTTACAACAGACATAAACAAAAATAAAAGAAGAACAAAACAGAGACTTTAAACTTCTCAAAGGTCTTCACACAGAGTCATAGACAAGTGGTCAAGGGAAAGAACTAATCAGTGTGGTTAACATGCAAAAATCTTTCTCTGATTATGTAGATAAGCTAGCAGAACGGTTTTCTTCTCACCTGGACAAGGTACTAGATCTCCAATAGCTGAGCGGGTGCATATATAAAGCTATGGAGGAATTTCTAGATCAGGTAAATGTGGTTAAGACTATGGCCAAAGATCATATCTGATGGCTCATCAGATATACTAATGTCCATATTAATAGATATGAGGAGCTTACTCCAATCATCATAGTTGTTACCGCCTATAAGGCGAGTTTAGATAAGGCAAATTTAGATAAGGGGAAGAAAACAAAGACATAAATATGTTTTCCCCATATACTAGATTTTGATAGACTTTGTAATTGATAAATGTTCTCTTATCATTTATCATTTTTTGTTAGAGAGGTTGAACCATTTTGGTTAGACTTTTGTAACGGTCAAACTCTGAAATCTATATGTACTATTTTGAAAATCAATAGAAAGGTTGGTTAACTTTTGGCTTAAGAAATTTCATTTTGTTGAGTCAACATAGTTTATGTTTGAATGCCAATGTTTTAACTGTTCATTGCATTTATCTTTTTTTTATTTTGAGTGTTTCTTTGTATTGAATTTTCAGTTCATGATTAAATCAGAGTCTTGTATTAATATTTAATACAATTAATCAGGGAAAAATATGAGTATTTTTCTTTTTAATCGTGAGAGATATTCTTGTGAAGTGTTTAGAATCAGATTGAGTAATTGTTGTGTTATCATTGATCTTTCAGTTTTGCATGCATATCATCATTATATACCTTTGCATTACCAATTTTAGGAGCTTATATGATTGATAAAGTCTTGAGATTAGCTAGCTTTAGAGTTAAATCTATTCACTTGAGCTGGTTCCTGTCTAGGCCCAGCTTGGTTTACCTCTTTTGTTCTTGGGTCAAGAACACACCGCATTAGTTTAGGAATGAAAAAATTCACTAAAGATCAAACACTTAAGGGAGTTGTACCTGTAAATTCAGAGGGAAGTGAGTTATTCAGTTACATTTCCCAATTATTGTATTCAATTGTTTCTTACAAATTTGGGCATTTAAGAGTTAAAGTATAAAAAGAACAATCTGTTTACCAACAAATTTTTGTGAGTTTGCTGGGGAAGTAAATAGTCTCTAGACTAGAAACAATATCATGAGGAAGGATGGTGCTTCCCCATGAAGATGTAATTCATGTGCTTCAGCCAAACCTTGGATTCCAAGACGATTAAGAGGATCTCATTTCCTCACTGAATACTTTTTCTTCAAGATACAAAAGAAATGCTGAACATTATAGAAATGCTAGAAAGTACTTGAACAAGAAGAGACAAGAACATAAGCACTTGAAAGAGCCATCCAAAAGAGAAATTTAATAAGGGCACAATGCCAAGCTGAACGTGAAGCTAGATTGCAAAATTAGTCGAAACCCTAGAGTCTAAAATATTTCTTAAAAGTGTAAAGAAAGAAGGTGGTACAAATCCAGTCTTTGAGAGATTTGCAGAGATTGATTTTTCTCTACTTGAAGTACCTCACCGAAAGAATAGAGATGCTAAGAGAAAAATAGGCCTCCTTTGCCTCCCAAAAAATCACCTCCTTTGTCTACTACCTTTTAGGTGATAACTTTGCATGAATTAGTCACTCCTCCTATTGTAAACCATGCACCTTATCTACCTTAGGAAGTTATGGTAGTTTCTTGGGCTGTCGCAGTTGGTCCACTGCAGTTAGCAGTATATAACCCACTTCCCACAGGGTTAAGGAAGAAATTTCCCAAATTCTCTAGAGATGGGAAAGTGTCTACAGATGAGCCCATTGTTGCTTTCTTTACATCCATTAATATCTTAGCAGTACAAGAAGAGGATGTTGTAGTCAGGTTATTTGTCGAGACCCTTATTGAGGGTGCAGCAGATTGGTTTCATAACTTTCCTAATTCTTCTATTACAGATTGGGCTTCTATGAGAATGAATTTTGAGAGAATATTTAAAACTGCCAAAGATGAGCATGCTTTGTTGACATAGTTGACTTATATCAAAAAATAACCTTCTATAAGCATGAGGGATTTTGTTGCTAAATTTAACAAGCTTGTTAAACATATCCCAGTAGCTAACCAACCCACTACATGTAATTTGAAGACATTTTTCATAATTTCTATACCACCCAATATCAGCTATGATTTAAGAAGGACAAACCCTACCAATTTGGATATTCCACAGAGAACTGCTTAAGAGTTAGAAGACCACGTGATCTCGACATGGAAGTGGAAATGAGAAATACAAACTAGAGCCAGTACTAGTAATACCACATCATCAGATGAGATGATCCAAAAATTATCCAATGAGTTCATCACCTTCAAGAGACAACTTCCCAAATTTAATTATCCTTATCAATGAAATTTTGAAGACAAGCTTGGAAGAAATAGTGATTTGAGAAATACCGATGGAAAAACATTAAAATTGACTACTCGACAACAAAGGCTAGCCATAGAAGTGCCTCCCAAAAAAGGATATATGTGTGCTTTTCATCTAAAAACATATCATGATGGAGAAATCTTCCCCAATGTAGCTTGTGCCTAGCAGATGCATCAAATAGATGAATGGAATGTTGGAGTATCTGGAACTGAACTAGATTCGTGCTCACATGGTGAATCTGAAAACATTTTTGTTGAGTACGTATCACATTCAGAACAAGATGCAGCATGTTATGCTACCATACATGGGACCTTTTATGTAGTATTGACCCAGAGCCAGAAAGATAAAGTCCCTGTTTCCACACCTCCACCAAAAGTTAACGAGGCATCTACTTCTTTCTCTAAAGATGTTAACCTAGGAGTAAAGTTTTTGCAACAAGGTAAGGAACAAAATTCTTTTGACATTATTCAATTCTATAAAGATTCTAGAATTTAGATTTCTCCTATAGATTACCTTAAGTCTAACACTTTAGAGTTGCAAAATTTAGTGGACTATTGTAAAGGAGGGACCCAAGATTTAAACCAAAATGTGATGACTTCAATAGGAGATGAGTCTATTTTGGTAGGTCTATTTGAGTAGGGAGAGTCATACGTTTTGGCTACTTCCCCGGGTCAAAAGCATGACCCATTCTATGTGTCATTGTTTATTAATGGTTGTAATTTAAGTAATTGTATAATAGAATCTGGTGCCTCAGAAAATGTGATGCCATCAAGTGTAGCTAAAGATTTAGGCCTCACTCTCACTAAAGCCCATGGTAGATGCTACTCTATAGACATTCAAGAGGTCCCTTTGATTGGACAAATCAAATATTCTCAAGTGGCTTTAGCAGCACACCCTACGAAGAAAATGTTATTAACCATTTTGGTTGCTAATATACCTGCTAGTTATGGTTTGTTGTTATGAAAGAACTTTTACAAGGATCTAGGAGGTGAAATAAAGGTGGATTGGTCTTAGGATTTAATCCCAGTAGGTAACAAAAGGATAAAGCTAGTTCCTGAAGAGAAAGAAAAGTTTATAGTACTAAAATCTGATGACCCTAAAGCCCAAATTTTGTATCAAGAATTATAATTTGGCAACTACATGATGTTTAGAGATAGTCATGATGAAGAAATCAAACCTAGAGAGAAGGAAAATCAGTCCTCCGCTGAAGGAATGAACCTCAGATTTGGACTCTTGATTTTGGTGGTATTTGTGCATCGTCAGGATCTGCGACAGGTGTGGTTCTAATATCACCAGATGGGGAATGTGAACCCATGTCTTACAAATTAGAGTTTGGGAACACCAATAACATAGCTAAGTATGATGCCCTATTACTAGGAATTATTGTTGCGAAGGAAAAGGGTGTGAAAGTCTGAAGAGCTCAGGGTGATGCTAAGTTAATCATGTGCCAAGTTAAAAATCAATACTCTATGAAGAACCATAGATTAAAAAACTACAGGAATAGAGTATGGGATGAAATTGAAGCCTTAGATGCCTTCTCTATTGAGTCCATACCAAGAGACTTGAATTCTAAGGTAGACTCCTTAGTTGTATCAGCCTCATTACTCATCCCTCACCCCGATTTCAAAAATAAGAAGTATCAAATAGAGGTTGTGAATAGATTGTCTGTACCTGACAATGTGGAAGATTGGTAGGTGTTTGAGGATGAAAGAAAATCTTCTTCTATTTTTGGAAAGTGGTGGAAACTTTCATAAAGATGCTCCTGGTAGTCATAAAGGAAATCTTCATGACAAACAAAAAAAAGATAAGTCAGGGCTCATCTAGCTGCAAGGTAATATAATTCCTCATCACCTGATCACAATTGAAAAACTCTCCAATAGGCACGATACCTTTGTTAAAAAGAAGAGGACTAAGAGGGGTCCTACTACTGGAGAATATGAAGGAATTAACATCAGAAGTGAGAAAATCCCTAAGATGATCAACATTGGGAATTCTTGTACTTAGGAAGAGAGGGATGAAGCTAGAAAACTCTTCCTAGAATATTGGGATGTCTTCACGTGGAGTTATGAAGACTTAAAGAGTTTTATGGATGGGAAATTCAAACATCAAATTCCTTTAAAACTCGGTGCTACTTCATTCAGGAAGAAATAAAGTAATTACAACCCCAAGATTGTTGATGCTATATTCAGGGAAGTTGATAAAATGCTTAAGGCTGAGATTATATATCCTATCCATCATTCCACTTGGATTGAAAACATAGTGCATGTGAGAAATAAAAATGGGGAAATAAGAATCGATGTAGATTTTAGAAGCCTAAACCAGTCTTCTTTGAAGGATAACTACACTCCTCCCAACATGGACCACCTATTGCAAATCATGGCTGGAGATGAGATGATGTCTATGTTAGACGGTTTCTCAAGGTACAATCAGATAGAGGTGGATAAAGAAGATCCACACAAAATGGTGTTCACTACTCCATTGGGCACGTACGCTTATCACAGAATGCTATTTAGATTGATCAATGTTGGGGCTACATTTCAAAGAGGTATGGATCTTTCCTTTGGTGATATAAAAGATAAAATAATTGGTAATTATCTGGATGATCTTACAGTGTTTTCTAAAAGAAGGGTAGATCACGTGAAATATTTGAGGAGAGTGTTACAAAGGTGTAGAGAGAAGGAAATCTCTTTGAATCCCAAAAAGTCATTCTTCAGTGTGACTCAAGGGTAATTACTGGGTCATATTGTTTCCCAAGAAGGTATAAGAATTGACCCAGAATGGGTTAGAGAAATCCAACAACTAAGCTTACCTGCAAACAAGACTGGAGTAAAATCATTTTTCAGTCAGCTAAATTTTCTCAGGAGGTTTGTCCTAGATTTCTCAGAAATTACCAAATGCATAGTAGATATGATGAAAGGGAATTTGAATTTTAAGTGGAATGAACTTGGAAAGAAATCTTTCAACAATATTAAGAATGCCATAGCCAATGCTCCAGTTTTATGCCATCTAGATTACACAAAGGATTTTATAATCTATTGTTATTCCTTTGAACATACCTTGTCAACTATTCTCATGCAAGAAAACAAGGAAGGATTTCAAGCTCCTATTGCTTTTATAAGTACGCCACTAAAAAATCATGAGTTAAAATATTCTTAGATAGAGAAACATGCCTTCGCTGTGGTAAAGGCTCTAAAAAATTTCAGATTGTATATTTTGCACTCACACTCCTTTGTTTATGTGCCTAATATTGCACTAAAAAGAATATTGACTCAACCAGACGTGGGATGTAATAATAAAGGAGCATGGGTGGCTAAAACATAGGAATATGATATAGAGATCAAACCCACCAAATTGGTGAGAGGAAATGCACTGTGCAAAGCAATGGCGAAAAACCAGGTGGATGAAACTCCTAAAGAAAAACAATTGGTCTTAGCGGTGAGTATGCAAGACCCTTGGTTTGAAAATATTGTATATTTTCTTATGTATGGTGAATGCCTTGAAGGATTGACTGTGAAGAAAAGAAGAGATGTGAAGCAGAAGGCTTCCAAACATTTTATTTGGGAAGATAGATTGTATAAGAGGTCAATAGATGGGACTTTCCTCAGGTGTGTTGACAAACAACAACATGAGAAACTGTTGAAGGTGTTTCACGATGAGGCTTGCGGGGTACTTTTTCTTCATCGGTTACTATGTTCAAGATATTAAGATAGTGATATTATTGGTTGGGGATGTTCAAAGATGAATATCAGTGGGTGTTAAAATATGAGAAGTGCACAATGTTTACTAGAAAGCCACAACTAGCAGCATTTCCCCTTAGACCAGTGATAATTAAAAATCCCTTCCAGCAGTGGGGTCTTGACTTTATTGGCCCTATAAATCCTACATCTAGTGTGGGCTATACCTATATAATTGTTGCCTAAATTTCCCATTCTGTATATCGACCTGGTTTGCCCTGTCTGTTTTCATCTGTCTTGTTTTTCAGGGGTTTCACTTCTCTGCTAAAACCCATAAACCCCTAGGAACCCTAAATCTCTTATGTCTAAGCGAGGTAATAAACCCTAGGCCATGGCTCTTATATTTCATCATTACTTTTCTAAGTTACTTAGAGCATGTGCTTTATTTCATGTCGCTTGATCGCTTCAGCCTAGTCGAATATTCTTTTCTTTCTCCTGACTTTGCTTTTTGCCTTGTCGCGTAGTCTAGTGATCTTTTGGAATATTCCCCAGATGTCTCCCGACTTAGCATTTTCCCTTTGGTCGCGTGACCGCCAGATATTTCATAAGCCTTTGTGGAGGGTGGGTCCCAGGTCTTTGGTCGCTTGATCGCAGTAAGATTTGTTTCAAGTTATTAAGTTGCGCGAGTGCGCGACGAGATGCCAATCGCGGTCGTCGCGTAATCACGATCTATTCTTGCCCAGGTCCCATCCGTTTCTGACTGTGCGACGAGCTGGAGGATAATGTCATCGCACACTCGCCGAGTAGAAGAGATGAAGATGATATCAGTCGCGAGTATGCGATAAGCAAAGAGGATCTCATCGCGCAGTCGCTGATCAAATTGAGTAAATGGAAAAGTGCTTGTGAGTACGCGACAAGAAGAAAACAAGTGCATGTCGCTCAATCACTGATGTTTTAAGGACGTCAGAGATCAGCTCGTGACTGAGCGATTGGTAAAAGAAAAGGCCTCATCGCGCAGTCGCCGAGCAATCAGATAAAAGGAGAAATGGCTCACGGGTATACGACCATGTAAAAGACAACTCGTCGCTCACTCGCCAAGTAATGAACAGAAAAAAAAAAGTCTGCGGGTCTGCGACGAGCTGGGGGAGTAATGTTGTCGCGCAGTCACCGAGGAAAAAGGTGAATGAAAAGAGAGCTCGCGACTGTGCGATCACCAAAGGATAGCTGCTCGTCACTCAGTCGCTGGACAAGGAAAAGGTGGGACCCATTCTCAGTCGCTTGATCGCGTGAAGAATTCCATGGTCAGTAAAAAATCTTCCGACTTCGCGATTTACCTTGGGTCGCCTTGTCGCCAGAACAGAGAGGTGACTCAGTGTTCCAATGTGCAACAGATGGACCAGTGGCTGTGTGACAGGTGGCATATGGCAGGTGGATGTGGGCCTTCATTCGGGTGATCGCCAGACAGGGGAATTGGGTCACGCAACTTTGAGACTTGGTATCTTTGCCCTCAGTCGTGTGATTGCTGGATAATTTAAGGGTACCCTCAGTTTTATAGCGATTAAATGCCAACCGTCCGATGCAAAGAATAGATGATCCAACGATGGTTGCTAAGTCTGGTGATCAAAGTGCCCTACAGAGAAAGTACTCCCGACTCAGCGACAAGGGTTAGTCAGGATGTGGCTAGAAAGATTACAGGGCACATGATGACGGTTAAGAAAAGTCAAAAGGCTCAGACTTAGGTTCTCCCGACTTGGCGACTAAGTGTGGTCACGTGGTCTCAAGACAGGAAGATAGCATCTAGCGATCAAGCGACAAACCGTGGCGGTTAAAGATGACAGTTAGGCGCTGGGTCGCTAGAAGAAAGGTGATTTAACTAAAAGGCCTCGCGACTTCAAGATTTCACGGTCGCCTTGTCACTGGATCTAGGCTCTGGTTACACAGAAGTTAAAAGACCATTGTCGCCTAGTCGTGAGATTAAACCCTGGTTAAGAGGAAGTGTTCGCGACAAAGAGACTAGCCATTGGTCGCGTTATCGCTGGACTTTGAATTTGAATATTTGGCGGTAGGATGACGGGGGAGAACGCTCGACATCCATGGATTTTGTTTGCTCATGTTTCAAAACTGATCAGATGGTTTCAATTGAAGAAGGCCATGCACAGGGCAGTCTGTTGATCCCTGGAATGGATTTGTTTGAAGTCTTCATGGCCCAGGGTGTTTTCTCAGTTTCAGAGACGTGGAAAGGGAGATACAGTGTCAATCAGAAGTTATTGCTCTCGGGTGCAGTTGGCAGAAGGACACGGTTGTGATCGAGGACTCATTGATGAATTTGAGTGGCAGCCATCAAGGGTCACTTCCCGTCCTGGGGGACTGTGATCAGTTGGTGAGCATTCATGACAGAGACTTAGTTGCTGAATATTGCTCATGGATCCAAGTTGCTTGTTCACGATGCATAATCAAGTACAGGGATGGGCGCAAGATAGAGGATCTAATCTGATCGATTCACCTTAATACACATTTATGACCAGATTAGATTTTGTACTAGGGTCAATTATTACATTGTAAATCTGTAACCCTAGCTAGGTTTTGGACTCCTGCCTGCGTGCATAGGAGTATAAAAAGTTTTTGAGAGCCTTAGTGCTCATATTTTGGCATTTTGTAAAGAGAATTGTTCTCTCTTGGAGTTATCTATGGCATTCTTTCTTCCCTCTGGATTTTACATTCTGTAATCTTCTCATTGATTATGCAAGCTGCTGGAAGTACTTTGTGATAATCCTCCATACCCCTATGCTTCCTGGTTTGTATTATCTCTTATTGGATCAAATTTATGAATATGATTAATGGACATTGGGGTTCCTAGTTCCTCTCATTTTTTGCAAATCTGTGTGTTACTGTGTCTGATCTGATTTAGATGTTTTATGGGTATACTTCAGCCCCTAGCAGTCTTGTCTCATTCCTACACCTGGTTGCAGAGAAGGATGTTTGTTTG
>MU223292.1:434769-450825 GCA_018584345.1 Thuja plicata
AAACCCCTAGGAACCCTAAGTCTCTTATGTCTAAGCGAGGTAATAAACCCTAGGCCATGGCTCTTATATTTCATCGTTACTTTTCTAAGTTACTTAGAGCATGTGCTTTATTTCATGTCGCTTGATCACTTCAGCCTAGTCGAATATTCTTTTCTTTCTCCCGACTTTGCTTTTTGCCTTGTCGCGTAGTCTAGTGATCTTTTGGAATATTCCCCAGATGTCTCCCAACTTAGCATTTGCCCTTTGGTCGTGTGATCACCAGATATGTCATAAGCCTTGGTGGAGGGTGGGTCCCAGGTCTTTGGTCGCTTGATCGCAGTAAGATTTGTTTCAATTTATTAAGTTGCGAGAGTGCGCGAGCAGCTGCCAATCGCGGTCGTCGCGCAATCGCGATCTATTCTTGCCCAGGTCCCATCCGTTTCATATTGTGCGAAGAGCCGGAGGATAATGTCATCGCGCACTCACTGAGTAGAAGAGATGAAGATGATATCAGTCGCGAGTATACGATAAGCAAAGAGGATCTCATCGTGCAGTCGCTGATCAAATTGAGTAAATGGAAAAGTGCTTGCGAGTACGTGACAAGAAGAAAACAAGTGCTCATCGCTCAATTGCTGATGTTTTAAGGATGTCAGAGATCAGCTCGTGACTGAGCGATTGGTAAAAGAAAAGGCCTCGTCGCGCAGTCGCCGAGCAATCAAATAAAAGGAGAAATGGCTCACGGGTATACAACCATGTAAAAGACAACTCCTCGCTCACTCGCCGAGTAATGAACAAAAAAAAAAAAAGTCTGCGGTTCTGCGACGAGCTGGGGGAGTAATGTTGTCACCCAGTCACCGAGGAAAAAGGTGAATGAAAAGAGAGCTCGCGACTGCGCGATCACCAAAGGATATCTGCTCGTCGCTCAGTCGCTGGACAAGGAAAAGGTGGGACCCATCCTCAGTCACTTGATCGCGTGAAGAATTCCATGGTCAGTAAAACATCTTCCGACTTCGTGATTTACCTTGGGTTTCCTTATCGCGAGAACAGAGAGGTGACTCAGCGTTCCAATGTGCAACAGATGGACCAGTGGCTGTGTGACAGGTGGCATATGGCAGGTGGATGTGGGCCTTCAGTCGGGTGATCGCTAGACAGGGGAATTGGGTCACGCAACTTCGAGACTTGGTATCTTTGCCCTCAGTCGTGTGATCGCTGGATAATTTAAGGGTACCCTCAATTTTATAGCGATTAAATGCCAACTGTCCGATGCAAAGAACAGATGATCCAACGGTGGTCGCTAAGTCTGGTGATCAAAGTGCCCTACAGAGAAAGTACTCTCGACTCAGCGACAAGGGTCAGTCGGGATGTCGCTAGAAAGATTACAGGGCACATGATGATGGTTAAGAAAAGTCAAAAGGCTCAGACTTAGGTTCTTACGACTTGGCGACTAAGTGTGGTCGTGTGGTCTCAAGACAGGAAGATAGCATCTAGCGATCAAGCGACAAACCGTGGCGGTTAAAGATGACAGTTAGGTGCTGGGTCGCTAGAAGAAAGGTGAGTTAACTAAAAGGCCTCGCGACTTCAAGATTTCACGATTGCCTTGTCACTGGATCTGGGCTCTGGTTAAACAGAAGTTAAAAGACCATTGTCGCCTGGTCGTGAGATTAAACTCTGGTTAAGAGGAAGTGTTCGTGACAAAGAGACTAGCCGTTGGTCGCGTTATCGCTGGACTTTGAATTTTAATATTTGGCGGCAGGATGACGGGGGAGAACGCTCGACAGCCATGGATTCTGTTTGCTCGTGTTTCAGAATTGATCAGATGGTTTCAATTGCAGAAGGCCATGCACAGGGCAGTCTATTGATCCCTGGAATGGATTTGTTTGAAGTCTTCATGGCCCAGGGTGTTTTCTCAGTTTTAGAGACGTGGAAAGGGAGATATAGTGTCAATCAGAAGTTATTTCTCTTGGGTGCAGTTGGCAGAAGGACACAGTCGTGATCGAGGACTCATTGATGAATTTGAGCGGCGGCCGTCAAGGGTCACTTCCTGTCCTGGGGGACTGTGATCAGTTGGTGAGCATTCATGACAAAGACTTAGCTGCTGAATATTGCTCATGGATCCAGGTTGCTTGTTCATGATGCATAATCAAGTACAAGGATGGGCGCAAGATAGAGGATCTGATCTGATCGATTCACCTTGATACACATTTATGACTAGATTAGATTTTGTACTAGGGTCAATTATTACATTGTAAATCTGTAACCCTAGCTAGGTTTTGGACTCCTTCCTGCGTGTATAGGAGTATAAAAAGTTTTTGAGAGCCTTAGTGCTCAGATTTTGGCATTTTGTAAAGAGAATTGTTCTCTCTCGGAGTTGTCTGTGGCATTCTTTCTGCCCTCTGGCTTTTACATTCTGTAATCTTCTCATTGATTATGCAAGCTGCTAGAAGTACTTTGCGATAATCCTCCATACCCCTATGCTTCCTAGTTTGTATTATCTCTTATTGGATCAAATTTATGAATGTGATTAATGGACATTGGGGTTCCTAGTTCCTCTCATTTTCTGCAAATCTGTGTGTTACTGTGTCTGATCTGATTTAGATGTTTTGTGGGTATACTTCAGCCCCTAGTAGTCTTGTGTCATTCCTACACCTGGTTGCAGAGAAGGATGTTTGTTTGCAGGTCATAGGTTGAGTCTTTTGTTCAGGCCTTTCTATGAAATACTTATGCAAGCCTATCTAGTGAGTTGTGACTTATTTGACCTGGTTCCTCCATTAGTTTCATTCCTCTATACTGAGATCCAAGCCCCTAATTTCGGTGCATCACCTAGTAGGTAGTTTGCTTTCAGTCATTTCCCTTTCATGAAATCCTTCTATCCCTTTCCCTCAAAAGATTTACTTTCCTGTTAAGAAGCAAATTAAGGTGATTATCCAAGAGGAACCAGCCTAGAACCTGGAGGTCTCATCTCGGTTAGCATAAGGTCCCACAACCTTGAGATGATTCCCATGTTATACTGGATTATCAAGACCAAGAGTGCTTGAGATCAGAGGCGCAAATTCAGTGTATAACAGTAATCACTACGATAGACTACTTTACCAAGTGGGTGGAGGCAAAATCAACTAAGAAAACTACTTCTGAAGTGGTATGTGAGTTTATTAAAGAAAACATCCTGGTAAGGTTTGGCCTACCTGTCAAGTTAGTAATGGATAATGCTGCATATTTTTATTCTTTGGAGATTACTGAATTTCATTTTGAGTATGGAATTTGAATCAGCCACTCATCAAACTATTTCCCACAGGGATATGGTCAAGCTGAGTTCGGTAATAAGAACATAGTGAATATTGTGAAGAAACTCATAGAAGATAACCAAAGAACCTGGCACAAGAAAATTCATGAAGCACTCTAGGCTGATAGGGTGATTCCCAAAAGAGCTATTGGCATTTCCCCCTTTGAACTTGTCTATGGAGTTGAAGCCAGTCCCACACTACCTTTGGAGCTGGCTACTTGCAAGTTGAGAACAGTAGTAGAAGATGGTATATATAAAGATGGTTTAGAAAGGAGAATCGTGTACTTAAACAAGCTCGAAGAAGAAAGGGAGGAAATGGTTGATCACATCACACAACATCAAATGTGTGTGAAGAATTTGTTTGATAAAAAATGCAAACCCTAAAAATTTATCCAGAGGGAGACATGGTGATACTATGGGACAAACGCAGAGTGCCTAACGAAATGCATCATGGATAATTTGAGATGTTGTGGAAAGGACCCTTCAAGAGTCATCAGGAGCTCGAGAGGAATTCTTTCAAGTTGACTTATCTGGATGGTGAGTCACTACCCTTGACATACAATGGTCAAGACTTGAAGTTGTATAGATCTGAATCAAAAATAGGTAGCCCCTGTATTGTATATAATTTTGTTTAGTCCCTTCTTTGTTTCCCTTAGTTAGGTTTCCTTTCTTTGTTTTCCTTTCCATGTTTTCCCTTCATTTTTTTGTGTAGCCACCTTTTCTTAAGAGCTTTGTGAAGCTAGAGACTTGAGTTCCTTGCTTGGACATGTGAATGTCCAAGTCCCCAAACATAGCCAGTTGTTACCCCATTTTTGTTCTCCAGTTTTTTAGACAAAAATGAATGTTTTGTGTGTAGGTAGTGGTCTTAAAATTACTATGCAAATTTGAGTCTAAGTCTAGATTTCCCCTTAGGCTAGGAGGCCTTTATCGGGTTTTCCTAAATTGACTTCTCTTCTTGTAAACCGGGGGATTTTTGTCAAATTCATGTTGTATTGGGTAGGTTAAGCTCCAAAATATGATAAAGGTCATGTTTCGAATGTCTCTAACATTGTTTTTATGTGAATTTGAAATGTTTAGCCTTTATACCTCATTTTGGCTTATTGGTGGAAAATCAGTTCTGAGCTTCTCCTTGGTGGAAAATTTATTTTTGGCCTTCTCTTCGGTGGATTTTCACCTACAGAGTGTATGTTCCGCAGATATAAAGTTAAAGAATATAAACGGTTGGTGGAAGTTAGAGATAGATGATTTGAATTCAACACGATTATTGCACCCAAGGAAAATTCTCTACAGGTGAAAGAAATGATCAAATGATGAAAGATTTGAAGTAAGAATTCTCCCTGGCGGAAAATCAGAAATTATCTTCTCCTCGGTGGGCTTTGACTAATGAAGGTAATTTTCTTCCAAATGACATAAGAAAAGTGACAGGTCATGGATAGTCTTGAAATATGTGGATAAACCTTATACAAAGGCAATTGAAACCATTTGACTCCTATATTCAATAAAGAATCTAAAGTAAAGGCTTATTGGTAGAAAAGCAGAAAATAGCTTCTCCATTGCTCCAACAGGTAGGTTTTGACTTGCAGGATGAATTTTCTGCCAAATCATTATGCACAAGGTCTTTAAAGGAAATTCAGTCTCACATGCAACCTAAGACATAAAACAAAGATAATAAAGCTATCACATGTCATTGTATTATTGTAAAAAGACTAAAATTTCCCTAAGTGGATTTATGAGTAAGGAGTACTCAAAAAGCATTTCTCCACCAAAAGAGAAGCAGAAAAGTCATTTTTCGCTGCTCCCAGAAAGTTACCGTTACACCCACCATAAGTGAAAAGACATTTTCCAACGGCCCGTAGAGGTGTAGTAATAAATTCAATTAAATTTGTTTGCTTCGTAACGAACATTTTCATATTGATTAAGTCTTTTTCATCCATGTGGCACAGGAAGTAGGCAATTAATGGTAAGAAGTCAAAGTTTATAAAAAGAGTTACCATCTATTTGTCAAATTTTCTTGAATTAATCTCTGATTTTGAGTGCTTCTTGCTTTCATATTACTAAGGTAAACTTTTGTCTTGATTCAAGTTAAGCTAAACATGGCCACCAGATTCATGGGATTCAATGGGTTGAATGGTATCACCTCCAAATCGAGTAAAAATCATAGATACTCCCCTGAGGTTCTTTGACATGTAGAGCTTTCACAACAAGTTGAATGCAGAAAGAATACATCCCATTATAGAGAAGTTGAAGGAAAGTAGGTTAGTTGAAGCCACCAGTTTTCCTATTGTAGTTCAAGCCCAAGAGATAATTTAGGAATGCATAGCCAGTTATAATCTAGATACTAAGAAAATTATTCTTCCAAATGATATATTTTTTCTCTATTGACCAAGATTCTATTCAAAACTACCTTCGTATTCTAGAGAAAACTGAATACTTAGAGATGAATTACAACTGAGTGGTCACTGAGTATGGAGTAAAGAAGATGACATGGAGGAAGGAGATAATGAAAACCTAGTTCCAGAAGCCCAGGAGCACTAAGGGAAAATTTCCTAAGACACTTTATGGCATAGATCTGAAGCCATAAATTGTAGACATCTTGGTATTACTTCACAGGATCAGAGGTAAGAGTGATGCGATTAACTTTGTTGAGCATCATTTCTTCTTTGTCCAATTAATTTTCTCCCAGCATAATTTTATTGATTGGGCTCACATGGTAAGAGAAAATCTTTCAAGCACCCTCAATAAAGCTAAATATCAGAATGAATTTTATATGTGTTCATTTTTACTGTATATCCTAGCTACAATTCAAATTTAGCTAGGGCTTCCTCGGTTGGAAGAATTCCCAAATGATGTAAAAATATATGAATTCTTTCCCTGCTTACAATTGCATAACAAATATGCTGAGTATATATCAAGATCAATGATGCATTTACAATGATATTATGTAGGGAGTTTCAAGGTTTTTCCCAGAAAGGAGATTTTCTCTAGAAGCTATGGCATTCATTAGCCAATTTGGGTGTTATTTTATCCAATTTGCAAATCTCTCATATATTCATCTTGCAGGATTTGATGACTTCCCCTTGAAGCTACCCAGGTATCTCGATGACATGATAATTCTAGTTGAAGTAATGAGGCAAGCATTACAAGTGAACCTAATCTATGCAAGTGTCAAAAATAAAAGCTATGACTTCCCCATGAAAATTGGAGCCTACAGCTATGCATCCTGGTTCGATGCAAAGAATGTTTTGAGTCCATTCTCAAAGAAGTTTCAAATGGAGACTTATGAGGTCTTGAGGCCCCAGTATGACCCTTTGAATTATGCTAGAGATCACTTACAAATGGGTAGCACAATTCAACACACATATGATATAGAAGATTATTGGGATAATTGCAAGGATGATCTGGACAGTAGAGAAATATTTTATGCAAGGTTAACGGTTGGAAAAATCATCAAAGTTAACATTGTAGTTGAGGGCATTGAAGATAATGGGAAAAACATATATGATGATACATATATAGAGAAGATTAAATCCCTTCCTATAAGCTCTGAGCCCATACAAGATCAAGCCATTAATGATTTGAAAACCCTAATGAGTGGAATCTACAAAAGAATAGAGAAATGGGCCCAATGGATGATGTGCAGAAAGAAGAAGTTAGACAAGACTCCTCCTCCCCAAAAAAATCCCATAGCAGTGGCAGTGAAAGCTCTGGCAACAACCTCAGTTTCTATTTCAACAGTGGCTAAGGAACCAGCTCAAACATCAGGCGGAGGCGATAAACCTCTAGAGAAAGTAGTCCCACTATAAAAGACATGTGGAGAAGGCTCAGTTCCTATCATTGGTTTGATAGAAGAAGCAGTAGCCATAGGTAAAACCAATCCCATTAAGACTATGGAAATAGAGAAACCATCTTAGGATAGCACTTTAGATGTGCAGGATGACACCCAGATGCAAGAATCTCCAATTATAGTAGAGGTGGGTGAAGATAGTTCCAACACTTTGGCCATTGAATCAGAGAAGGAGGCCTAAAGTAAATTAGAAGATAATCAGACCACTAAGGTAGTCTCTTCTTCTCTGACTCTTGTAAACCATTTCTCCTGCAAACCCAAGTCCACTCCACAAGTCCTCAGGAAATGTTTTATAGAAGAATTGGTCTCTACGACCAAAGTTACTAGCGCTGAGTCTTGGATAGAGAATACCCTAGAGTGCAAAAGAAAGAGCATCGAGGAAGGAGCTTCAAAAATAGATACTCTTTCACAGGATTTACAATCTTGTACCACCGCGATCAAGGTGAAGAAAGCAAAGATGTTTTCTACTTTGGGCTGAGATCCAGAAACATGGCACTTCACCATGGAGGTAGAAAAGCCTACAAAAGAAGGCAGATTAGAAGATTTGACGGATTCTGATTTTGAGCTGCAATCATTTGATATTGGGTTAGCTCATCATGATACCAAGGTGGATTGGTGGAAATCAACTAATATAGTAATTGAAGAGGAGCTTGAGGAGCTTAAGGCTGCTAAGGTGTGACTCAAAGAAGAAGTCAATGAATTGACTAATTTTATAAAATAGTTGATTTCTCCAGTGACAAGCCTTCCTATCCCTCAAGCTACTTTCGACCCTAATGTAGCAAATAATCAAGCCATCATTTCCAAATTGCAAGAAGACAAACATTTTGGGAAAATCGGCAAAAAATGGATCAAGAGACTCAAATCTGAAGGGCTCATAGCTATTAAGAAACTGGGTAATGTTATCTTAAAGCTAGAAAAGGAGAGGAACAATGTTTATAAGAACTTGCAGACTCTTACATCAGAAAGATTGAAGTGTCAAGACTGCATAGTGATGTTGCACATGGTAGTCAAATTAAAAATTAAAGAGGCAATAAAGGCCAAAATTTTGCAGAAAGGAGATGAACCCTTAGTTGAATGGCTTCAAAGCCTAGAATTTAAAACTTAGATGATAATCCAAGCTGAAGGAGGGTTACATCAGATAGAAACCAAAATCAAAGAACAAGACAAAGATTTCAAACTTCTCAAAGGTCTTCACACAGAGTCACAGACAAGTGGTCAAGGGAAAGAACTAATTGGAGTGGTTAACATGCAAAAATATTTCTCCAATTATGTAGACAAGCTAGCAGAATATTCCTCTTCCCACCTGGACAAAGTACTAGATCTTCAATGGCTGAGTGGGTGCATATATAAAGCTATGGAGGAATTGGAAAATCGGGTAAATGTGGTTAAGACTATGGCCAAAGATCATTCCTAATGGCTCATTAGATATGCTAAAGTCCATATTAATAGATATGAGGAGCTTATTCCAATCATCACAACTATTACCACCTATAAGGCGAGTTTAGATAAGGCAAATTTAGATAAAGGGAAGAAAACAAAGACATAAATATGTTTCCCCCATATACTAAATTTTGATATACTTTGTAATCAATAAATGTTCTCTTATCATTTATCATTTTTGGTTAGAGAGGTTGAACCGTCTCGGTTACACTTTTGTAAAGGTCAATCTCTCAAATCTATATGTACTATTTTGAAAATCAATAGAAAGGTCAGTTAAGTTTTGGCATAAGAAGCTTTGTTTTGCTGAGTCAAAATGGTTTATGTTTGAATGCCAATGTTTTAACTATTCCATTGCATTTATCTTTCTGTTATTTTGAGCATTTCTTTGTATTGAATTTTCAATTCATGATTAAATCAGAGTCTTGTATTAATATTTAATACAATTAATCGAGGAAAAATTTGAGTATTTTTATTTTTAATCGTGAGAGATGTTCTTGTGAAGTGTTCAAAATCAGATTGAGTCATTTTTGTGTTATCATTGATCTTTCAGTTTTGCATGCTTATCATCATTATCTACCTTTCCATTACCAATTTTAGGAACTTATATATGATTGATAAAGTCTTGAGATTGACTAGATTTAGAGTTAAATATATTCTCCTGAGCTGGTTCCTGTCTAGGCCTAGCTTGGTTTACCTCTTCTGTTCTCGGGTCAAGAATACACCCCATTAGTTTAGGAAAGAAGAAATTCATCGAAGATCAAACACTTAAGGGAGATGTACCTAAAAATTTAGAAGGAAATCAGTTATTCAGTTACATTTCCCTATTGGAGTTAATGGGAAGTAGTACTGAGAGGGGAGGGGTGAATCAGTACCTCTAAAACTTTTAACACCTTTCTTGATTCATTATTAGTAATCATACATTACTTCTTTACCAACCATTACTATTGTTCTTTCTTATGTATGTATTGTTCATTCATAATCTTTAATGGTTTGTAACATTCATAGAAACATTCATGAAAATGATAAACACATAAGACAAGATATGGTATCGCATAAAACTCCTGTTAGGAAGTAAAAATAGCGGTGGGGATGGCACCCACAAAACCTCACTATCTGCAGAATGGAAGGGAGCCAGTTAAGGCTTACAATTTGATTACTTTTGATGATGTACCCTGCTAGGATTATTAAGGTGGAGACCTATTAAGATCTACTCTATTAAGAGCTTTAGCAATACTGATTTATGTGTCACTACCACATTTGGGGTCAAATTTTGTTAGAAGTTTCCGACGGGTAACTTTTTCTTACGAATTTGGTAGTTTTTTTAGTAATAGGCCCAGATGATGTCAGTATTCTGATGGGTGTTTAATTGAACATTAGAATTCTGAAATATTCGGGGTATACATTAAAAAAAAAAAGTGAAATAGCCTCATCATTTTTATTTCGATTAGAGAGTGGGAGAAAAGGAGCGACAGCAGAGCGCAGGCGAAGGTATGTGATTTCTTCATCTTTCAAGACTCTGGCATCATATTCAAATGCATTTCATTTTATTGTTGAGGGAGTTTCTCTCTAAAATGACCGCATTCTACTGGTGTCATGCCCTAGCCAGTGCTTTATCTCTATTATTTGATGTTATTGGTGCTTGTGCTCAAGGATATCGATTCATTGTATTCAAATGTTTGGATTCATATTTGTTGATATTACTGGCATATGTGTTTAATGATGCCATTGTATATTTCTATCACTAAAATGACCGCATTCTACTGGTGTCATGCCCTAGCCCGTGCTTTAACTCCATTATTTGATGTTATTGGTGCTTGTGCTTAAGGATATCCATTTTTTTGAAATGTTGACTATGGTTATCAAATGGACAGCCTATGAGCTTCTAGCTAGGCATCATTTGTATTGATAGTTTAGACTTTGTTAAAAGGAAAAAGGACAAAGAACGATTCTAATTTAGTTTCTCTATTTTGATCTCTAAGTGGCTTACAAACCTAGAGAAGTATATGCAGATTTAAAAATGCAGTTACAGGATACAAAGCAGCTGATAATTCACAAGAAATCCATGCATCCAATTTGAATAGCAATTATTAAAAATATATAGGGTCCTTCAATGGCCTAATCATCCGGACCTTGACTATCCCCTCAACCAGTGACCCTTCAAAACCAGGTTATCATGCAATCAGTGAGTGACCCTTCATTCTCCTGGTCTGCCCTGCATCCAAACATATTGGAAATACACAATACAATGATAACAAGTCTTTCACAATCCCCTTTCCCTCAAGGGACACTATCAACCATCCCTTCCACATAGCATTTCATTGTTGTATGAGTGGATTGTGCAGGAACAGTTAACATTAAACAAGGACCAAACTCCTCAACACATCTTTGTTGTAAATATGCCATTGGTTTAGTTTTGTAAATTTGTATATATGTATATGTATATGTATATGTATATGTATATGTATGTATATGTATGTGTATATGTACATGTATATATATATATGTATATGTATATGTATATATATGTATATGTATGTATATGTATATGTATATGTATGTGTATGTATATGTATATGTATATGTATATGTATGTATATATGTCTGTATATATTATAACCATCTGAATTTGGTCTGTTCCAACTATGGACCCTATTTGCCCTAAGTGTAATCATACCCTCAATTATGTTCAAACGACCCTGTTACTGCTTGGCATAATTCTTTAAATCAATTTAATGTCCTAGGTGATTTTTATCACTGATTTATATTAACTATTATAGCCATATAATTCAAATTTCAACCAATTAAATCAAATCAAAAATCAAACATGGCTATAGTATTTAATTATAAAGGAATTAAAATAAATCCCAAAATCAAATACCCACTTGCAAAATAACCCTTTCCCCTTGCCTATTTAATTTAATTAAAATGGCTATAGTCCCCTAATTATTAAAAAGCAATTTCATTGTTTAAATAATTAAATTCCTATATTTCTAAATGAATTAAATAAGTTTATTTCATTTATTAATATTTCCTCAAACCCCAACCTAACCCATCTCAACCACTTCTACCATGGGTTCTAACCCTTCTCAACCCATTCACCCATACTAATCTAATTCTAATCCTAAATTCTTCTCTAACCCACCTCCTAATGTTGTCACAATCCATTAAGGAATACTTAACAACTCAACCCACTTGAGAAAGTCCACTTTCTCAAGTTGGACTTTCTTAAAGTCCATTTTCTCAAGCCACTCTCCTACATCCTCCCTTACCTCTTTAAGGCTTTCATTAATGACTTATTAATGAATATGTCTTAAGCCTATGTCTCTCCCATGCCTTATTAATGCCTTGGGCATTAATGGCTCTTACATCTTCATTTATGAGTCTCCTAATTCATAAATGAACCTTGTCCCCTCTCTCTCTCCCATTCTTCTATAAATAGAAGCCTGTTTTGAGAGCAAATAAGCCTTCACATTTAGATAAAAATCACATTGTTATGCTATTGGATTCATCCTAGATTTGCATTTCACTTATTATCTCATGCTAGTTCATTGTTTTAGTTTCATCTTTTAAAGTTAGATTACATGCTTTTTCATCTTTTTAGCTTAAATTTGAATTAAATCCTTCATGCTAGAACAGTATTAGTCACTGATTTATAGCATATTCTGAGGGCTAGTATGTTATGAATTACACTCTTTCTAGTTAGAAGGCAATAGGTCGGTTTTAGTGGGTTTTACATATTTTTCTACCCCTTTTGGACTAATATAATGACTTATTGAGTGTTTGTGTTATTTTCAACAGGTTTCCAAATACACACGCACATTTCTGGCACCTACCGTGGGGCTCAAATTTCAATTTAGCTTCATTTTCTAACACTTTTCTGGCAATTTGCAAGCTCAAGAATCAGACACAAAATCACATTTAATCTTGCAGGATCGCATCTCGGATACACCCTCGCATCACGTAAATTTTGGATCGCATCCAGGATTTCCTGGATCTAATCTGGTTTTGGCTCGTATTTGGTCAGCAAGGGCTCATATCCAGAGAATAGGATTGTATCCCGGATACTACATCACATCTGGTGAAAATTTAGGATTGTATATGGTTTTAAAGCTTTTCCATTTGATTTCTCTAATCCTAACAAGTTTGACAAGTTGTGCTTTCTGTATTTTGTAGCTTAACAAGTGTTTGCAGGTGCTTTTTGGCGATTTTCATGGAGTCAAAATTAAAAGGATACTAACGTGGTTTTTACAGGTTACCAAACCCCTTCCGTCTTGACTTCTGTTTATTTGTTTTCCCAAACTTAAAAACTATTTCTCAAACTTGCTAAGACAAATCAGATATTATGCTCTCTTCCTCTTGAGGAAAATTAGAAAGTCGGACATTGTCTTATCATTTGTGACAAAATTGGGAGTACATGAGCAACAAACACATCATTTAATTCAATTTGGAAAAGTAATTGAACAACATAAAGCACTAAAATCATGTGGGTTAATTGAACAAGTTTAATCGTATAATTACTTTTGGAAATCAGTAATTGAACAAAACAAAGCATTAAATCATTGTGGTAATTGAACAAGACAAATTTTCCCTTTTTCAAAGCTTTCTATTTTCTTTAAAATAGGAACACTTAAAAAAAGCTCAACATAGCTTGGGGGAAAGAACCTTATTTATAGTGCTTGAGGATAAAATGGCATAGACTAGGAGAGTATGCTCTTCTTCTTTTGAAGAATCAGAAATCTAGAACTCCTAAGCTCGCCAATCCTGGTTACCAATCATTTTTAATAGTAGAGGGCCTTCTGGTTGAGGAAAAAATCTCCCGAGAATGACCCAAGTGAGGAAAGGACTTACACCGACCCTTCCAACTCTCTATAAATAGTTGCTTCCTTATAGGCCAAAGCCTCGAAAGACAGAACTGGTTTTATTCTTGGAATTTTGACATCATTCATTGAACATATCGGGGTATATATAGAGTGGAGCCACTTGAATCTTTCTTGCAAGACTATATATATTCAAGTACTCATAGGGCTATACGCCTCAATTTTGCCTTGTGCAATTCTATGGGGGACAGTTTCAAATAGATTGCCTAATAATCTACAACACATTCAACTAAAAGAATTCTTGATTCATCCCCGAAAGCATGATAATATTTGTGCAAGGCAAAAAGTAATTGCCCCAAGACACTCGTCATATCGTGCCCTCACTTGCGTTTGGAGTCGGCTAATACAGCATCATGACTGGAGCCATTGCGTGCTTGGTGATGGCTGTATTCTGATTAGCATTTGAGTGTGTGCCTAAGTCAATGAGCAAATATTTTCATCCTCCACCTATAGAATAGGAAAAGATGTGTGTTTGATCCACCCCCTTAACAATGCAAAATTTTTTGATGTGTTAAAAAGATCACTAAAAAGATAAGCTCCTCACAAATAATAAATAAATTTCATACCCTAGAGTACAAGTGTTTTTCACGCCGTACAATACCTCTTGATGCAATTTGGAAACAAACAAATTGACATTCCTCAAAAGAAAATTTTTCAAAATAGACCAAAACTGACAAAACCATCATAAAATTGCATCCCATTTTCCCTGAGTCATATCTGGTATTTAGGATCGTATCTGGTGCATTGGATTGTATTTGGTCAAACATATAGTCGCATCCAGTTTTTAGGATCATATCTAGGATTTAGGATCGCATCTAGTTCTGTCAGAGGATCGTATCTGGGAGCTCACATTCAGGATAGTGGGCATTTCTAGCAGCTTTTCCTAGGAAGTCTTAGTTGTTTTAGGTACCATTTTTGCTCTTTGGCTGGTCCCGGTTATCTCTTCTAGTCTCCTTGCTATTATTTTAAAAAAAAATTTGAAATTTCTACCTTGCATGCTCAGTCAGTCTTTCACGATCAGTTTAATACGTGTGGTCTACCCATTCTCTATCAACAACTTGGTTTCCAACTCACTATCAGAGCATTCTAACCCTCTAACACTAGAATCATTTACACCCACCAACAAACAAACAGTGACTTCTACCTAGACACACCCACTTGAATGATCTGGAATCCTTGCTAGAACTATTGGGAAACATTGACGAAGTTAAGAAAAAAACTTCATGGTTAACACGAGACGCAACAAGTACACAACTGAAGGATCAAAAGTACCTCCTAAAACATCACACTTTCAAGGAGAAACTTCTTGCAATTTCTTGTTTGATCTTGATTCAACTCAAATGGGTAGCAACACTAACAATTGGAGTAAATCCTTTGAGAGTTATGATGATGGCAAATAAGCACAATCCATAGGCATGGAAGAGGAAGAAAGACCCAGGTTTGAACATAATCCATTTGGGTCAAATAGTGATGAAGAAATCTCTAAAGATGAATATGAGAAGCTTAAATAAAGAAAAAGAGTCCACAAGCTATTGGAATGAATAATTGGAGATGACAAGGAAAAATACTTCCTCCATTAAGCATCCACAGGTGTCAAATTACCCCAGGATTACGATGTGAACGATCTCAAAGAAAAGGAGGTACCAAACCCCACATCTACCCTTACCAAATAGCTCAATCAAATGCAAACCGAGCTCACAAACCTCAAACAAGAGAAGGATAAACCAAAAAAAAAAAACTCTTTGGATGCCATTTGTCCATTTCCTTTTGATAAGAGTATCACAATGGTTCCATTTCTTCCTGATGTGGCAAGACCAAAATATGAAAAATACACAGGGGAAACCAATCCACATGACCATGTGAGGGAATTTTGTGCTCTTAGCATTGAGTATATGCATGAACCCACTTACCTCATGCGACTATTTCCAGGAAGTGTAGGAGGAAATTCCATGGAGTGGTTTTCAAAATTGAATCCTAAAGTCAAAACATTTGAGGAGTTGATGCAATGGTTCATTCAACATTACTCCTACAACATTCAACATGATGTCACCATGATGGACCTATGTAACACCAAGTAGAAAATGGGAGAATCCTTTACTCACTTCCTACAAAGATGGAGGAAGATCTTTGCATGATATTCAAGAGTCATCCCTGAAATGGAAAAGATGGAGATCTTTGTTAATAATCTCATACCTGAACTAAGCTATGCTCTACAAATGCAAGACTCTCCTAGCTTCGATAGGATGATTAAGAATGCTCTTTGTATCGAAGAAGTCATGGTAAAAAAGGGGGAGATTACCCTACAAAAAAAAAGCAAAGGCAGTAGCTCCAATTCCAAGCCTAAATGGTGAAAATAAAATAAAAATATTGTCAATGATGGAGTGGTTGATGCTTCTAACATTAATTCCAAGACTGAAGCATTCACTATAACCAATGGTATGCAAGCAAGTAAGGAGGCTAAAATAACACCTCTCATTCCCAAAGCCAACAATGATAATGGCAAGGGACAAACATGGAATTCCAAACCCCAAAGAACATTCACACCTTTGGGAGAACCTCTTGAGACCATCTTAAAAACATTGGTGGATAACAAAGTCCTTATGATTCCTGATTCTAAACCTTGGGAACCAATGGTC
>MU223292.1:481833-511369 GCA_018584345.1 Thuja plicata
TATATATATATATATATATGAGCTCGTCTTTTGGTATCATCACATGTGTCATATTGTCTTTAATGAGATGTTTCCTATATGCTTAGATGTTTAAATGATTAAAATGTATGTAAATGTATGAACATGTTTGGAATATATGTAAATGTATGAAATTCACATGTATGTATGTATGTATGGATGTATGTAGATGAAAATGCAAGTATGAATGAATATGCAAATGCAATGTGTAGATGATAATGAGCTGTGAATATGTAATGTGTATGGTACTAACATCTCTTGCAGGATGATGAATGCTAACCAAAAGAATATGGGAAGAATCGAGAGCGAGGATCGAATAACTGTGCAGTCTTGATGAAACCAAGATAGTGAAGAAGAACTCCCCAATGTATGAACCCAAGAGAGTGCAATGAAGAGAACACCGAATTGCTGCCACAATGCAAGTATAGAATGAAAATGCAATCCTATGCTAGATGAAAGTGCAATTCTAGGACATGGTTGTGAGACCCATTGTAAAATCATCATCATTGAACATTTTTTGGAACATCACAGTCGATACAACCCTTACTGGCGCCACAATGCAACCATAAGGATATGAATATGACTTGTCATTGGATAAAATGTAGGAAACAAACGTAAGCACCAGGGCACAAAAGCCAAGATGACCTGAACATTATTTCCAATTAATGTTACAAGAGTACACCAGTATCAAGGCATTCAAAGCCAAGATAACCATGAGTGCGATCATGCATAAATAGATAGAGCAATAAAAAACAAAGCAATAAAAAAAAAAGGAGATAGTACCGACCTCACCATGGCGTACAAATAAACAAGATCAAGGGATGTGAGGCTATTCCACCTTAGTGTGGGAGCTCTTATCACATACACCCTGTTTATTTGACATTGCCAGATCATCAGGACTATACCAACAAGCAGTAGACAAAGAAAATATAAATGAAATTCATGAGAACAGACAACATACAAAGAAATATTCAATCATAGCTCAACCATTTTCAAAGTTTGTAAATGTATTAGTATGAGGTGTTGAAAAACATCGTTGTGCTTGTGAGTGCATTGTGTTTGATTGTTATCGATAGATGTTTATGTTTGAGATATCTGATGTGTGTTGAAAAATACAAATGTGTCCAAATATAGTGTTAAAAAACACTATTTATGGTGGTGTTGAAAAACACCAGTTTGTGTCAGTAGCGAGTTGTCCTTGAGAAGTGACAAGATTACTAACTCAGGTGTAAACCAAATATGTGATCAAACGGGGGACCCATGCCCCCAAGTAACGATGACTGACTTGACGTATGTGGCAAGGAAAAACTAGATTTGGTTTCCCTCAAGCATATGGCATTGAATCAATGTCAAATCAGTAGGGTTCGCAAGGGAACCAGTGTCACGAAAGTGACCAAAATATATGTACAAACTAAAGAAAAGAAACTTCAAGACCGAGTATCGATAGATAGAGCATTTGAGTATAACTCCAACTATAACAGATGTGAGCAATCTCAATAGAATAGAAACAGTAGGCAGACCCAGTGAGAATCACTAGTGGCTGACGTGAGAGAGATGCTCAAATGAATAGATCATAGGACTAGCTAGACATCAGTAGGCAGACGCAGTGAGAATCACTGATGAGTGATGTTAGAGAGATTCTCAAGAAGAGATAACTCAGTATAAGCTAAGCGACAGTAGGCAAACCCAGTGAGAACCACTAGTGGCTATCGTGAAGAAGATCCCAAAAGATAATAAGATAGTACCCCCTAGACCAGGAGGGTTTCTCTGAAAGTATGACCAGTTCTATCCATGTAAGTTGGTGTCTTGACAGGTAACTGAAAGCACGCGAAAAGCAAACACAAGTAGGAAAGTAGGAAAGCAGAAAAGTAAGAAAGCAACTACATAAATCCAAGTGGAGCCATGATAGATATAGCAGGATGGAACAAGAGGCACTATTTACCAGGTTTTCACCTTCTTGGCAAATTTTTTTTTTTTTGCTACCATGACGCCTGTTTGCCAGGTTTTCATCAATGACACCTTTTTTTTTTTCTTTTTTCTCTTTTTTTTGGTATTTTTCAAATTTTTTTAATTTTTTTGGTATTTTTGGAATATATGATTTTTTTGGAGATACATCAAAGCGTTGATCGCTAGGTTTTCACTAAGATGATCCTTTTTAAAGTATTTTTTCAGATTTTTAGAATTTTTTTCAGGACTTTACTATATACATGAACACACTGAAGATGTCTCAGTTGTAGAACCATTTCATATGAAGAGCATTGATGGGCTCTTTGATTTGTTCTCCTTTAGTAGTAGAAATTTGATAGGTGTCAGACCTAAACATTGCAGTGACAATATATGGACCAAGCTAGTTTGCTTCAAATTTTCCTTTCTGGATTTGATGTTGTTGATTCTTAGGGTTCTCCCTAAGAATGAGGTCACTCACTTGGAAATCCCTTGGTCTGAACTTCTTGTTATAGATCTTGGACATCCTTTTCTGGTATTCTCTAAGGTGATTGAATGCCACTTGTTGACATTATTCTCTAAGGTGATTGAATGCCACTTGTTGACATTCATCAAGTAGTTCTAGCTCTTGTGGCTGAGATATTCTCTTATCTTCGTCAGTAATGAGGCCTTCTAGAGAGATTCACAGAGAAGGAATCTCAACCTCAATTGGTAACACAACATCTGCTCCATAAACCAAAGCATAGGGTGTAGCCCCTATTTGTGTTCTTATGCTTGTCTTGTATGCCCAGAGAGCTAGATTGATTCGGAGATGCCAATCTCGTATAGATTTGTGCACTGTGCAATGCAGGATTTTAAGGATTGTCTTGTTGGATGCTTCTGCCTGTCCATTACCCTGAGGATAATAGATGGAAGACCAAAGCTGAGTAATTTTAAACTTAGAGCATAACTCTGTCAAATCCTTGTTTTTGAATTGCCCCCCATTATTAGTGATTATTGCTGAGGGTACACCATGACTGCAGATGATGTAGTTGAGAATGAACATAGCTACTAATTTTCCATTGGCAACGGTGAGAGGAACTGCCTCCACCCACTTGGTAAAATAGTCTGTAGCTGTAATTATGAACTTGTGTCCATTTGAGGATGAGGGATAAATCTGACCCACCAAGTCAAAGGCCCATTGTTGAAATGGCCAGAAAGTAATGAAAGGAATAAGCTCCTTGGCTGGAGCATGAATTAGATTACCATGTAGTTGACACTATTTGCAAGACTTGGCAAACTATGTAGCTTCTTTTCCCATATCTAGCCAATAGTAACCAGCTCTAATAAGTTTATGGGCCAATGTCAGGCCATTAGATTGAGACCCACAGATGCCTTCATGCACCTCTACTAACACATGTTTGGACTCATCGGGTTCTAAACACCTAAGGAGGGTACCATCTAGACCGCGTCTATACAAGTTGTTAGTTATGATGACAAACCATAAAGCACTGCAGATTAAGTGACATTTATCATTCCAGGTGTAAGTGTCTAGAACAATCTGGTCAAGAAGGTAGGAAAAGATATGATGGTAGCGAGATGAGTCATGTCCAATGATAGAATAGATCATCTAGGAATCAGGGGAATCATAGGCTAGGTAGTGTAATGTCTCCACTAGGAATTCATGTCGAAAATCATTTTCTGGCACTGTAGCATGGAGGCAAGAGTAGCCATGGCATTTTCTTCTTTATTATCTGCCCTTGGAACTTGTTGAAATGTGATGTGAACAAAATACTTTTTGAGGTCATCAACCAACCGTTTATAAGGAACCAACTTGTCATCCTTTGTCTAATAGATATCATTAACTTGATTGATGACTAACTGTGAATCTCCAAGGACCTTGAGTTTGTCTACTCGCCACTCAAGGGCAATCTTCATACCATTGATTAGGGCTTCATACTTAGCAATATTGTTTGTACAAGGAAACATCTTATATACTTTTGGTAAAGAGTACCTTTGAGGTGTAATGAACACTATCCCATCACCTGACCCCTGTTGGGTAAATGAACCATCAAAAAACATAGTCCATGATCTATGTGTGAGAAGTAATATGGACTCATTTGGAAATTCAATGTGCAATGGTTGATGATCTACTAGAGGTGCTTCTGCCAATTGATCTGCAATTTCCTATCCCTTAATGACTTTCCTTTCTACATATTCAATATAAAATTCACTGAGAAGCATGACCCATTTAACTATTCTACCTGTGAGGGTAGCTTTACTGAGAACATATTTTAGAGGGTCAATTTTAGAAATTAGACATGTAGTATGAGCTAGCATATAGTGTCATAGTTTTTTTGAAGAAAATACCACTGCAAGGAAAGCCTTCTCTATAGCAAAATATTTTGTTTCATATGAGACTAGAGTTCTACTAATGTAATAAATAGCCCTTTCTTTGTTGTGTTGATCTTCTTGAGACAATAGGATACCCAATGATGTATTCGTAGCAGATATGTAAAGTATAAGCGGCTTCCCATGAATGGGAGGCATCAAGATTGGCAGGTTCATAAGATACTATTTGATTTGTGTGAACCCTTCATCACATTGTTTGTTCCATTGATAAGCCACACCCTTGTGCAAAGTCTTGGTGAATGGTTGTGACTTTTTTGCCAGTTGTGAGATAAAACAATGGATAGACTATAGTCAGCCTTAAAGTCCTCTCATTTGTCTAATATTCTTCAGTGGTGGAATTTCCATGATAACTTGTACTTTTGTAGGATCCACTTTGATGCCTTTGGTAGAGATGATATAGCCAAGCAATTTTTGAGATGTTACACCAAATGTGCATTTCTTAGGATTGAGCCTCAGACTGAACTAGTCCATACAATCTAGTATAGGACCTAGATCTACAAGATGCTTCTTTTGGTGCATGCTCTTAGCTAAAGTGTCATACACATAATCTTCCATTGTTTTATGCATCATGTCATGAAATATAGTAGTAATAGCTCACTGATATGTAGCACTAGCATTTTTGAGTCCAAAGGGCATGACATTCCAATAGAAAGTGCCCCAGGCACATGTGAAAGCAGTTTTCTCTTGGTCCTCTGGCGCGATCTTTATCTGGCTATAGCCAAAGAAAAAATCCATTAGTGAGTACATTTCATACCCTATTGTCATATCTACAATCATATCAATATTGGGCAATGGAAAGTTGTCCTTAGGACATGCCAAATTCAATTCTCTCAAGTCTATGCAGACTCATATAGATTTATCATGTTTTGATACTGGAACAATGTTAGAGATCCATTCTGCATAATCAATTACTCTGATAAATACTACCTTAAGAAGTTTCTCCAATTTAGCTTTGAAAAGTAGAGCTACATGTGGGTGCATTTTGTGAAGTTTTTGCTTAACAGGCTTGACACCTGGTGCAATGGACAAATGATGCATGATTAGATTAGGATCTAATCCAGGCATGTCTGAATATTTCCATGAAAAGTTTATCTTTTTGCTTCTGAAGAATGTAGTGAATTCCTCTCTCTGCCTCTGATAGTGATTGTGTCAAGTGAATTATCTGAGGTTCAACTTCTATATCCAAGTTGATTGGTTGAGTTGGTTCAATAAGCACAGATGCTCTTTCCTAGAAATAACTCGAAAGCGTATCAAGCATATCATCCTTGGGCACCTCAGAGAGGTTTTCACCATTGGATACGTCTTTTATTTTGACTATTTTAGGCTATAATACTACCACAATGTGGTTTTCACCATCAGAGCGCCTATTTTTTCTTCTTTTAATTTTGTGAATAAGATACTTGATGTTAGCCTCAGTCATGTTGACACCTGCTTTTCTAGTGGAAGATGTTATAGGTTCAAGAATGTGTATGTAACAGGCAAGAGCGTAATAATTCTAAAACATAAGGACTTCATTAGATGGGGAGGTAGAGTTCCAGTCTATAAGCTCAGGGTGACAAAGTGAAAGAGAAGTGACGGGTTCAAGTGCGTTCATAGTATAATCATCAAAAGCATGGACAAGCAATTTGAGACCTAAAGTGATCTCATCCTGAGGTATAGTCGAATTCCTTTGATTCCTAGTGACCGTTGTAGATGACATGTTAACATCTATGGAGTCAGAATCATGTGACCTTACACTAGATCCTTCACCTACTTCGAGAAGGTTTTCATATGTGTTAGCTGTATTTGTATCTCTGTCAGAGGTGGCATATGACAAGCTGTCGAACTCATATTCATGAGAGTTAATTTCATCATTAGGTGTCATGTCAAGAATGTGAGTGAAATCAACCCTTTGTCCCTAGTTGGGATGAGTTCTACCTAGAACCTCTGCTATGGTTAGATAAGCACCTTTTGACCTAGGTACCTCATTAGTATTTGTAGCATCAGCTGCCTCTTGTGTAGTGAGAAGTGATTGGGATTCCTATTCAAACTGTTCTTGAAAGTGTGGTGGTATGTATAAATCACCCTGATGACCTATATTTAGATTATATATTTCTTTCCACTCCTCAAAAGTTAATGGAGAAAAGGAAGTGGTGTCATCAGAATCATTGTTAGTGTCTACTGTACTAACCCGCGATATAAAGTCATCTGGTTCAGAAAATAATGCCATCAGGTCTGGAGGAATAGGATAAGGAAAACTATCCTCATCAGAGCTGTCTTCAGATTCTTCAATTTTAGATGTTTCTTCAGGTATTGGTTGTTTATCTTCTCGAGGTATGAACTTGTTTATACCCAGTTGAAATATGAGTTTCTTGAATCCTATACCTGTAGAGTCGCGTGTTCTATGACAAATAGCTTCAAGTGGTTCAATCAATCCCTTATGATTTGCACCTATGGGACCATTTCCTTTATAGCCAAAATGTTGCATAATAGATAGACTTTTGTCATATTTCTCAGGTTTTATGTCATAAGGAGGAGTAGTTTGTTCAGAATTGTCTTCTCCTTTATAGATTCAAGCTTTGATAGCTTTGTTTTCAGCTTCTTCTTCTAATGGTACTATGGCTTGTACAAAGGTACCACCATACTTTATTGGAGGAGGAACCATAGAAGGTTTAGTGCTCTTAGAAGGTCTCCCAAAAGAACGTGGAGACAATGGCAAAGATATAATAGATAGCACAGGTTCAATCTAATATCCTCCCATATCAGTTTCTTTGAGTGTCAAACTCTTTTCCATTTCTTTTAATTTAGTCTCAAGGAGTTCGATAGATTCTCTGTTGGTAGGCACAAAGATGTCAGCAGATTTTGTGAGGGCCTTGAAATCATAGCGTGTGTTAGTGGGTATAGTCACTTCAGATCCTTGGAATAGGAATTTAATGCATTGATGGTACGTTGAAGGGACAGCCTACATTTCATGGATCCATGTCCTGCCTAACAGAATATTGTATGCCAAAGGAATGTCAAGCACTTAACAGATAACATCTTGTTCAACAGGGCCAACTCTAATTGGCAACACAACTAGCCCCTTGGATTTACATTCTTCCTCATCATAGGCCTTAATAGTAATCTTTTTGTGGGCATCAATGCAATCTTTGCTATAGCGTAACTCAGTAAGGAAACTAGCAGAGAAAATATTGAGGCCAACGTCATTATCTATGAGAACACAATGAACATGCTTTGGACCAATCATGACTTCAATGTGCAGAGGGTTATTATGCGGGTGACTCAAAGAATGATCATCTTCCTTAGAAAAATACAAGTAATGGGAGGAGGTCAAGTGACCTACCATGGATTGAAACCGGTCAAGATCTAGATCTTTTGGGACATTTTCCTCAATGAGGGCTTTGTCCAGGATTTCCCTGTGAGTAGGGGAGATTTTTAACAGCTCAGAAATAGTTATCTAAGCATTATTATGTTGCAATTGATCAAGAATGTTGTAATTAGTAGCATTAGATGAGGAGCCCACTTTTAGATTCCTATTAGCAGAGTCAACCTTAGCTTTGTCTGGAGGTTGAGTTGATGTAGACATAGAAGGCTTAGGGCCTTTGAGGATGATCTTAGTGCAAGATCGAGTAACAATGTTAGCACTGACTTGAGGCTATTCTTGTTTAGAAGACTGAGGCGTAGACCCTTGCAAAATGAAAGGTCTTTTGGACTTGGAAGTATCTTCCCTTCCCTTAAGAACGATGACATTACAGTATTCAGTATCAATAGGTTTAACCATATTAATGACATTGTCGTTATTGGTGTATGTATAGTTGACCTTAGCATCAGTATTTTTCCCTTTAGATGATTCACCTTTTCCATGGGGAGGGAATGAATCTTTGAAAGCTTGGTGATCAAAATTTTTGTTGTGACCTGCCACAGCAATAACCTCACTATTGATGAGATCCTGGATTTTATGCTGCAATTTAAGACAAGTAGCCATTTTATGACCTTTGTTTTGGTGAAAATCATAATAAGTGGATTCATTCCACCAAGAGGGTCTTGGTTGCAGATCATAAGGTCATGAATTATCCAGTGGAGTGAGTAAATGGTTGTCCAAGAGAGTCTTGTAAACCACCTCAAGAGGTTCTCCTAAAGGAGTGAACTCACGCTTGGGTCTAGGAGCCCAAGGTTTAGGTCTAGAAAATCATGCAGTACTCGGTTTGGAATCTGCCACAGCCTGTTTAGTGGCTTTGGCTACTTGCATTGTGGTAGTAAGGTTAAAGGCAGCCTTGGAAGGCTTGGGAGTCACATTGTCCACAACTCCACCATTCACAACATTTTGGTTCTTGTTGGGAAATTTGAGTTTATCTTTTTGTTGAGGAGGAAGACCCTTGTTTATTTTCCTTGTGTGAGGTCAATTCTCCTTTCTTCATCATAAATGTCTCAATTCTTATAGCTTGTTTAATCATGTCATCAAAGGTTAGAGGACCTTGTAGCTGTACTTGATACCCTAAGTTGGGGAAAAGATTATCGAGAAAGATGTCCAACTTTTTGGATTTGGGTATCTTGCACGAATATCATGTATAAAGTTGTCACCATCTTTGGAAAAATGTCAAGAAGGATTCCCCATGATTTTTTTTCAAGTTGCAAAGATCTCAGATATGAACTAGATGTTGGATGTTGTGAGAATAGTGTTGTAGAAATAAATTGGCAATTTTGTCAAAAGTTTTAATGCCAGTTGGTATTCTAGAGAACCATTCCATAGCTGACCCTCCCAAACTACATGGGAAAAGATGCATGAGATAGGTTGTGTCATGTATGAACTCCATGGAGAGAGCACCAAACTCTCTCAAATGGTCTTGAGGGTCAAATGTACCCAAGTATTTATCGTATTTAGGAAGTTCAACCCCTTTGGGAAAAAGAGGCATGCAAAGATCTTTGTCAAACGGGAAAGGACAGATGCTTTCTAGTGTGACTTGTGTAACAGGTTTGTCTTTCTCTTTCAAGAGTTGAGAGAGATGCTCTTGCATAGTTTGCATTTATTTTCACAAGCAGGAGTTTTTAGTTTCTTCCTATTTCTCAAAAAGTGTTTCTACATCATAGTTGGAGGGTAACTTAGCCCCTTGGTTGGCTAGTTCAAGAATGTATTTCTCTTTCTCCTCAACTAGGAGAAATCCCATCATCCTACAGAAATCTTTATTAGAATGAGCTTGTGCAATCTCTTCTTGAGTTATTTTTGTTTCCACATCATTAGGGGGTCTTGAGAATGGGACCTACCCCAAGTTTTAACAGGTCGTCTCTGCAAGCCTCACTTGATTGGTTATAATCTGCCATCTTGCTAGAATGCAAGGGTTCAAGGTGTAAAGACTCGGCATGAAAAGAATGAGTGTTATCAAAATGTGGGTCTCCTTGGAACAAAGGATTTTGAACCTGACTAAAATCCATTGGAAATGACCTTTTACTATAAGGTTGATGTACCAGAGAAGGAGATCAAGATGATTCCTCACTAGATGTAGCTGACAATGGTGTGGAAAGCACAGATTCATCTTGATTGATTGAAGGAAATGTTTTTCCACTTTGAGTTGTGACAGTCATAAACAAAGTTTGAACAAGGGATGTGAACTAGGACCAAACTTGAAACTGTCTCAAAGTAAATGCCCAGAAAGTGCCAAAGGGTGAAGTATCCTTGGTGCAAATCTCTAGAGATGAGGCTAGAATAGCCAAGAGATGACTATTGCGACACAAGGCATGACAACAAAGATGAAAGAGACCAAAAAGATATGAGATGAGACCAGTTTAAGAAAGAATCACGTAATTCTCAACCCAAGAAACCAAGTTTCAGACTATGTAAAGATAGAGGGAAGAAAAATAGACCCAGATCAGAGACCAAATTTGACAGAAGTACATTTGACTGACAGGAATTAGCTCGCTATTTTGGAAAAAAGGCTTCAGACTCATGCAAAGAAATGCACTTTCACGCGAAGATTCTCACTGATGCAAAACTTTGCAGTCTCACGCAAAGAATGACACCAGACTGGTGAAGAAAAAGTGACAAAATAATAGCACTGTTACCAAATTTTGTGCGATAGTTTCAAGCGTATCGCGCGAGGATTCTCATATAATGATGCAAAGATTGGGAAATGTCGCATGAAACTATGCAAATTTTGACAAATGAACATTTACAGAATCAGACAGTTGAGACCAGATTGCATTTCCCAAGATAAACTCATGCTATTTTCTGACAGATAGTTTGAGTTACAGATTGTTTTGGACATGTTCAAGATTGACAATTTGTATGTTTTGATGATAGTTTTGATTGTTCAAATGATACACCCACGCAAAACACATTAAGAAGAATGTTTGTAGTACCAGAACAAGAACATCAAAATCCTAGGATAGCCAGAATAGTATCTGTTGAATCCCCACTTGAACCAAAGTTCAGCTATGCCTACTCTTAGCGGACAACTTAGAAGCTTGGAGGCATGGGCTCCTCCTTACATGTGCACTCACTTCTCAGGCACACCAAGCTTCAAACCCCAAAGGAATTGCTTCCCAAAGGGCTATTGTATCTACTAAGAGACGTAAGAGTGTGGGGCATCTTAGTCGGTCTTTGACCTTCTGCACCAACAGATAGAGGGTTTTTGGAAACTAGAACAATAGTTTATAGTAAGGAAATCTGTTCAGGTGGTTGTGATCAAGTCATTTTCCCAATTAAGGGGGCTCTCCCAATCCTTTCAAAGCAAGGCTTTCACCTTAACAATGTAGGGACTTTAATGCACCACTATGGTACTGGAGGATATTTTGGTTGCCACAACAAATTCACACCTGTATATTGTGACATTAATCACAATAGCATTTTTTGTATACTGATTCGGAAGGGCTTGGCTTTAGCCTGTTACCGGTTGGGCATCCACTCTCACTGGCTCTGCTAAAGATCTCGGGAGGTAGCCACTCTAGAAGAATCACATGAATTTCTCTTACACCCAAGATCCATAAAGGTGAGGGGATAGGATACGTTCATGTAGTTCTTAGGATTACAATCTAAAAAACACTTCAATCATGCAAGACAATGATTAATTTTAAGCACCAACTGAAGTGTGTTTTAACTACTAAAAATAAACATGAGAATTTGTAAAAACACACAAGGTCTTTGATAAACGTCCTATAGTAAACCCATTAGTAGTTTGTAATGCCTTTATTCATGTAAGTTTCTTGCAATAAACACGTTAGAAGCTTATGATGGCTTTTCTTTATCTCAGCGTCCTGCAAACCACTGTTAAGATGTTTCAAAAGATAAAATCAGAGAAACACAGATGTCAGAAAACAACAGATGGTTAGAAAATAGAGACAATAAAATATCAAATGAAAGCTCTGGTGTGTAATTTTGCATGATGATTTATACTAGATCATGTGAAGAAGTGCAGAGAGCCACGCGAAGAATTAGAAAGTTCGCGCGAGACTCTCAGAAAGTTCACGCGAGATTAAAACAGAGCAGTATAGAAGTACAGACAGAATGCAGAAAAATGAAAAAAAATGAAATGAAATGAGGCCAAAATAGAAATGTACCTGCCCCACGGTGGGCGCCAGAAATTTATGTGGTAAATTTGGCCATGTTAATTCACCATACACTTCAACATAGTCCTTCTTCACCAGATATACACAAGAATGAATATGAGATTATTCATCCTGCCTGCCTACATGATTTGACCTGTTGCCTTCTATCCAGATGGGGGTTTCAAAATAGATCTTAGAATGAGAGTCTCACAACCATAGACCAATCTAGGAATGAAAGATTTTTCTCGATGAATGCAATACAATGCAAAGTTATTCTAAGAATTGAAAGATGCAAGATTAATCTAAGACATCATTTCAATGCAATTATTCTAACAATGCATATTTTCTCTAGGGTAATCAGGGGTTTTGAATGAGGAATGGGAGTTCTTTTATAGACTCAAAGATGATCAGAATAGAAACTTTCCTCTTTGAAATAAAATAGATAGAAAATCCAATTCAAAATAGAAAGCTTTCTTTAAAAGAATACAATAAATTGTTTTCCCTTTGCTTTAACTGTTTTCTTTCTTTGATTTAATTCTTTTCTCTTTTGATTTAACTGTTTTATTTGATTTTAATTGTTTTCTTTCTCTTTAAAGTACAATTAATTCAAAGATTCTATTTCTGAACAAAAGAAATATTTTTGAGAGAATATCCAATTTAATTAAATAAATATGACCTCATAAATAGGTTTTTCTCAATTATCTGAATAATTAAATTCAATTATTGAAATGAGGATATTTATTTAATAATTGAATATCATTTAATTCCCTTTTTATGTGTTTTAGCTAAAAGGGGTGAATTTAATTTAATTAAAGTGCTAGGACTTTATGATTAAATTAATTCGATCATAAGGTTTGTTTAGTCAATAGATATTTAGGAATTAGATATAATGTATGATTAATGCAGATTTAGGATTTTCTACATTTGACACTCGGGTCAAATAGAGTCAGTCAAAACAAAGAATTGCCTAGTACAATAGGACTTTGATGATCTAGAAGAGTGACAAATGCAACAAAATTGGTTAGGGTTGCAAGATGCCAATTTTAAGGTGTTACATAAATTAGTAAAACTAATTAAAACAATAGTAAATACATTGCTTCCTCCGCACATAATGGATTTAAAAGTGAATCAAGAATCTATAAATACAACATCAATGATTTATCTGACGTGGAAAGTCAAACCCACTTTTTGCGGGATGTAACTGACTATCGGTTCTTGGTCATCGGTTTGAACTTGAAGTTTGTCGGCGTTCCTTTGTTGAACTATTTGTTGGGTTCCCTTTGTCTGTCAGGTTCCTCTCTTTGCTTGTTCTGTCGGGTTGCACTATTGTTACTCAGCGGCTTTCCTTTCCCTTTTTTTAATCGGATAACACTTAACAATGTTTGTCGGGTAACCTTGTCGTCGGGTAGTGCAGTGCCTTGTCTATCAGTATTGTGTAAACCAATGGTGCAGATAATTTTTTTCTCTAAGTATACTAATGGAAAAATATAATGCCTTCAATCTCCCCCTTTGACATTAGTATAAAAAACTAATATGTGCATAATACTAAAGTGTTTAGTATGCACACCATGTCTGTATCCTTGTCATCATATGACTCCCCCTGACTATATGCATTGGTATAGTGTATGTGTATGTGTTTGTACATGTATACTATTCATTCTCTGTATGTACATTATTTCCCCTTTCTTTTACTATACATATGATTTCCTCCTTTTAACTAAGGTGAATGAACATATCAAATTCCCCCTTTCTTTGATATTGATGACAAAAATGTACAACTCATAATATGCCAAAATTGTGACAAAAATGTTGAACATACAATGTGTCAAATAGGTTAGAATGGGTTGTTTTGATATCTTCAAGCATTCTATCCCATTGTTCTTTAAGTTGTTCTAGTGCCATGTGTTGTAGCTCTAGCCTTGCGTGGATATCATAAATACTGTCTAGGATAGACATTTCCAGGGTGGCAATTAGTGTATTTTCCTGTGTCATATGTTGTTGCAGGAGTGTAAGTGTCGGTAAGAGATTAGCTTGGAGCTCATTTACCTCATCTATGTACTTCATCTCTGCAAACTGTATGTCTTGTCTCTGTTTCCTAGCCTGTATGATTTATTCATTGTGTAATTTAAGTGCTTCTTCAGTGTTGGTGAGACTTTATGCACTGGACTTAAGATCAACATTAATTTTTTCTATCTTGTCGGTATACTCCTGAGTGAGCTAATCTAAAGTGCACAATTTCTATATTAAGGTAACAACTTCTGATATAATTGGATCAATTGTACTTACCAATTAAGATAGCTTGACCTTTTTTAGTGCCACTTCCTGCCTTATTTTGTTGGCTAGCTTGAACTCATACTTTTTTTCAAGTCTCTCTTCCATAACCTTCTCAACATCAATATTCTAAGACTTTATTGCATCTGTGAGTATGACCAGTTGATCAAGCATTGGAGATTTTTTATCAATATCTATATCAGGTACAATCTGTTGAAGTATTCCTCTTGCTATTTCTAGTACCTTGGCCTCTTTTGCTGCTCTCTTCAGTTTTTCTTGAATAGCTTTACTCTCACAGAGCTTGGCATACTTTGTCAATGCAGTTGGATCCAATGTTCTTGGATCACAGACTAGAATCTCAATGATTTCATCCAAAGTTACTGGATTCTTATTCTTTTCTTTCTTCTTCTTTGAGATTTGAGGGGATGCAGATGTATGAACTACCATAGCTAGTTCATTTGTTCTCTCTGAATTACATGGTGAGGGCTTTGTACAAGATGCTTCTTGTGTCTTTTCCTTAGGTGGTACCTATTGGTTATGTGAAGACATCTCTTCATTAACTTTGGGTGTTTCTATAGAATGTGTTTGTGATTTCTTCTCCAGTTCATCCTTATTTCCTCCTTCACCTTTCTCTATTTGTTTGTCCCCTATTTCCTTTTGAGTTTCCTTCTTATTATGATTAGTAGAAGTATCTTTCTGGTCGTCGGTTGCATCTTTCTCTGCAGTTGTATCAGTGGTTTCTTTATCTTCTCCATCACCCTTTTCCTTGGGTGTGCTTGTTTCCTTTTCATTAGATCCATTATTGCCCTATAGTATGTTTATTTCCTTCATTAAGACAGGCATGTTAATTTGAGTTTTAGCTTGGGCTTTGTTAATAGTGGTGTCTTGCTTGTTGGTTTGAGCCTTGTCAGTAGTGACATCCTCATATTTTTTTGTTTCTTCTGTAGGGTCTGGTACTTTTGAGTCCATGAGTGAAGTATCATGTTCTGTCTCATCAACAACATCAATTATTGTACCATCAGATGTCTTCAATTCTTGATGCTTTTGTTGATCCTTAAGTGTGATAAATATGACATCATCTTTCTTCTACAGATCTTTGTCAAAGTCATAGTTAGTGATATCTTGGATAATATCATCCATGAATGTGTCTAGATTAATAGGCTCATTATCAATTTACGTATTGTCCAGAGTAATGTGCCGAGGACTTGCATTTTCTTTCTCCTCCTCTCTATGAGGTGTGTTGGTGAGAAGTAGTTGATTCTCACCACTTGTTGACTCTATCGATAGATCCAGGAGTTGTCTCCATTTATGTTCAATCATAGTATCCAGATCAATGAACTTGTTTTCTAGCACTTTGTAAGCTCTTATCTTTGCAAAAAAAATTCCTGAGTTCTTTTTAAGTACTTCTTTGATCTCTTCAACTTTAGATTCAAGAGGTATCAGACTCACAAGTACCCTCTCCCTTGCTTCTCTTTCAGTTTTCAAAGCATATGACCATTGTTGATATACCCTTTTACCTAACTCTTGAGTTATTTGACTGACAAATTCTGTAGGTACATATTTGTTCTTGATCATTGACTTTATGACTGCCTCTTGTATCTTATTATGATCCTCTGGGTTTAGTGTATCCCATTGTCTGATCTTGTTATCAGTCATTGTACCATGTGTAGCAATGGATTTGGCAGCTTCATCCACTGTCTGATTTTTGAAGTTCTTCTTTTCTACATCAAGATCGTCATCTTTAGTGTCATCTATCTCAGCCTTTGTCCTAACCAGCCTTTTCCACTTTTTTGGAGGTGTTGTTTTGACAATTTTTTGTCTTGTTATCTTAGTTGGCTACTTCCTTATGTAGGTCCTTACTTGACCTTTCTTGAGGGGCATTGTATTGGTTGTAGCAGTTTGACTCCTTGTCCTCTGCTTCTTTGCAGGAGGTGAAGGTGTATCAGATTCAGTCTTTTCAAAATCTAATTTCTTTTCTTCTTGTTCCTCACCAATGGTGCCATGTTTATCAGTTGACTCTGGTTGATCTTGTTCCTCATCTATTACCGATAGAATCTTCTTGAGATTCTTAACCATTTTATCCTTTTTGTTTACAATCTTTTTGATTTCTAGGCCTTGTTTTATCTTTGATTTGGCCTCTTCATATGTTCCAAACCTTGATTTTTCTTATCAATGGGATCATTAATTAATGCCTCAATTGTACTTGTTCCTTGATTAATGTTGATCTCATAATCCATTGGAGCTAACCAGGCTATTCTTGGTACAACTAGTTTGATATGGGTGAAAGTTGTGTCTACCATAAAACATATTTCAACTTTATGTTTTTCAACTAGTTGTTCAGGAATCCTAGTCCTCTCCATCATTTTATCTTTAAACTCAAGGAAGTAGACATAACAGACTCAAAACTATCTCCTAGTGACTTAATTAGTTCAATAATCTTTTGGGTTACCAGTTTGGTAGTGTCCCATACTATTTTTCCTACTAAAAGAAAGTATTCTTGAAAATATAAAAAGATACACATGATAAGTGAGCTGAACTTACATGTGTTGGTCTTTGTAGACTTGATTTTGATCATATTTTCATCAATTTGTTTTAATAGGACCTCACACAGATCCATCTGAACTCCTTTGGTTACTATCTTGTAAGCTATGCTTACTGATGTAGCAGAAATGTTGTTCAACATGCTAGCATGAAAATTTTTGTACCCAACTAAACATGCACCGAATTTGAGTTCTTCATCAGTGATTGTGTTTACTTTGAGACCTTTGTTGTCTCCTTCTGCATTGGTGATTTTTTCAACTTCTTTCATTGATGGATGCTTGTGTGCCCTAGGCTTGTTGGTTATTGGATAACCAGTGACAACGTGAGGAACATGCTTGGTTATTTGCTTGGGTTGGTCTAGCCATAGGTTGTTGTCATGCATTATGCTCAAGACTAACCTTATCCATTCTATTTTGAATTCCCTTGGGAAATGTAGGCCATTAGTTAACCCTTTGACCTCCAAGTGTTTATGCTCTTCCTTAAGTTTTCCTCGGCATCACACAACTTCTTATAATATTCATCCATTTAAAGATCACCTATCTCTGCAATCTTGTAGTGAATATAAGACCTAATGTCTTCTATGGGAAAAAAACTAGGTGGAATTTCTGAAAACGTGCTGGTTTCATCAGGTTTTGATGTAATTTATGGGCAGATTTTATACTTCGGCTCTACACATGTACTGTTCTTGATCAGCTTCACCATATTCCTCTTATCATAAAGTTGACTGTCATTAGTTAGACTCTAGGTCTTGAGGAGGTTGCCATTGTATTTCAAGTTTTTTTAGGGTATTCTGGAAATTAGGGCTTTCTTGATAAAACAATGATAGAGATCTTTCGGTGCCTTTGGTACTTACTCCAATTTGCAATAGTGATGAAAGATCTGTTTTTTGTGTGTTGAATTGATCTGTGGACGCTTCTGCTTTTTCTCTTTAATCACTTTGTTTTCACTCAGCTTTCTCTTCAAATCGCAGCTGAAAAATGAAGTTGTCCCGTTGACTATTTATATACTTTTTGACCTAAGTATTTTCATTAAATTCTCAACAACTCGTCGGGACATGAAGACGGGTTTCGTTGGGTAGACTTTTCAAATCATCCTCAGTGATGACATGATGCTTTGGGCAGTTGTTAAAACCATTTTTCTTTTACTGACGAATATCAGTATTTTGTCATGACAACTTCTGAACTTTTCTTTCTTACCGACATGCGTCGGGTTACATTGGCAATTTAGCCATTTTATGAGTTGACCGACAATTTTTGGTAAGTGTTTATACCAACGAGGTTACTTTCTCAGAATTGTAACAAGTAACATAATATGCATCTTTATTCATGCAGATTTTGACTTTCTGTCAATTTTATAATGGAACTGATGTATAATATGAATTGGTGTAATTTTGTTCCATACTTACTTGTTCAGCTTAAGTGGGGTTGGTGATATCACTAGATTCGTTGGATGGGGTTTCAGCATTTGCATTGCTTGGTCCAGCTTCATCATTGCTTGAATCTTTTCTCCACATTTTATCTCTTTCCCTTCGGATATCATCAATGGTGTTTACATTGGGATATGTGCTTGACTCTGTCAATCAATCTTTGCAATCTTTCTTGAGATGACCAACTTTGTGATAGTGTAAGCATGCCATTCCAGGGTTTGACCAGCCTCTAGACCTTTTGGTCCATGCTCTCATGCAGTTTGTAGCAATGTGACCATATCTACCACATGCTGTACAGTTTGTCCAAGTGTTGTAATCCAATACATATTGATTGCCAATTCTCTTTGGTTGATAAGGAACTTCTTTAACTTTTGGCTTCCATGCTTGCCTTTTCCTTTTCCAACATTCTTCAGATGTGTGCCCATTCATCTTGCATGTAGGATAGTATTTGTCCATGAAGGTTTCCTTCTTTGGCTATTCTATCTTGCTCTTGCATTCATAAGCCTTATGTCCTTTCTTGTTACATTTATAACATAATCCTATGAATGTAGGTGTATATTTAGGAATACCTTTCATTTTACCTCGACATACATTTGATGTGTGCCCTTGCTTTCCATAGTGCTTGCATGTTAGCTTTCTTGGTCTTGGATTTTCATAGACATTCTTTGAGATTGCTTGATTTGATGGTTCTCCATTTTCGGTAAAGCCTATACTGTTATTGTTGTTGACTCTTTGTTGTCCTTCAAGAAATTCATCTATTCTTTTATTACTTTCTTTAGCCTTTATAATAATCTCATTGTGCTATTTCTGAATTATAACCTCATGTTTTAGCTTTTCATTTTCTTCTCTTAGTTCACCGATAATCTGTATTCTCTCAATGAGTTCCACATTTATTCTATTTGCTTCTTGACTCATAAGAATAATCTGATTTGTGAGATCATGGTGATGCTCAGCATGTCTTTGAATTTCAATTTCCTTTTATTCTAGTTTCTCTGTAATCTTCCTTTTGTCATCAATAGCAAGTGTTCTTTCTATTTCAGCTTATCTATAAGAACTCATCACATCAATCATTCTTACCATTTGTCTCTCTTGACTGTTTTGCAACATCTTTATTTGCTTTGTCAAATTTTGATTGATCTCCTTTAGATTTTTGATGTTCTCTTCTGATGTATTTGATATATTACTTGTATTTGATCCTAAAGATTTAAATAAATCTGGAATCTCTTCTTCTTGATAGTATTTTTCCTTGTTCTAGGCAGCCATACCTTTTCTTCCATTCATCAGCTCTCTCATCTTGATTCTAGCTTCTTTATACTGTTCATAGAACATCTGTATCTCAAGATTTTTGTTTTCAATACTCTTATCAAGGTTGTACTTCTCCATTGTATGATTTTTTCTCTTAAGCCTTTAAGATTTTCAAGAAGAGACTTAGCTACGATACCAATTGTTGGAATTAATGGGAAGTAGTACTGAGAGGGGACGGGTGAATCAGTACCTCTAAAACTTTTAACACCTTTCTTGATTCATTATTAGTAATCATACATTACTGCATTACCAACCATTACTGTTGGTCTTTCTTATGTATGTATTGTTCATTCATAATCTTTAATGGTTTGTAACATTCATAGAAACGTTCATGAAAATGATAAACACATAACACAAGATATGGTATTGCAGAAAACTCATGCTAGGAAGTAAAAACTGCGGTGGGGATGGCACCCACAAAACTTCACTATCTGCAGAATGGAAGGGAGCCGGTTAAGGCTTACAATTTGATCACTCTAATGATCTACCCTGTTAGGAGTATTAAGGTGGAGACTTTTTAATATCTACTCTGCTAAGAGCTTTAGCAACACTGATTTAAGTGTGCACTCAGTTATGAGATTTTACAATAGGACGGTCAAGTCCACCTTTCTTGAAAGGATTTCATTAGTGTACTACACTTGTTAGAATGAGTAAAAATGTTGACCTGACTACATACAAACTATAATTTCCAATTAAAGATCTATTAAAGCTCTCAGAAGTATAATATCACCTTAAGTGATTGATGAATACCTTTTCTCTGCTTGTCGGTAGCCTCTATTATGTTCTTGAAACTGACTTGATTCTTTTTTTGTCCTTCTGCATGAATTCTCTATCTAGTCTCTAGTTGCTCTCCATGGCTACTATCTTCATTGAAAAACAACTATTCTCAATGGATTGAGAACCTATTTATACAGGTATTTGACCTATCTTGAAATTCATACATTACAATGTTAACTCTTAGATCCGAGGTTTACAACTTGACCTTGATCTTTAGTTTGCATGTTTTAAATCAGTAAAACTAATTAAAACAATAGTCAATACATTGTTTCCTCCGCACATAATGGATTTAAAAGTAAATCAAGAAGATATAAATAGAACTTCAGTGATTTATTTGACATGGAATGTCAGATCCACTTTTTGCGGGATGTAACTTACTGTCCGTTCTTGGTTGTCGATTTGAACTTGAAGTCTGTCGGCGTTCCTTTGTTGAATTGTTTGTCGGGTTCCCTTTGTATGTCGGGTTCCTCTCTTTTCTTGTTCCACTGGGTTGCACTGTTGTTACTTGTCAGGTTTCCTTTACCTTTTTGTCATCGGATAACACTTAACAGTGTTTGTTGGGTAACCTTGTCATCGGGTAGTGCAATGCCCTATCTATCGGTGTTGTGTAAACCAATGTTGTAAATCATGTTTTTCTCTAAGTATATTGATGGAAAAATATAATTCCTTCATTCCCAACTATTGTATTTGATTGTTTCTTACAAATTTGGGCATTTAAGAGTTAAAGAATAAAAAGAACAATCTGTTTACCACCACAAGGTACTAATTTGTCTTACCAGCTAAACTACAAAAAGATATGGGTTGAAGGTGACTCTAAGAGTATTATAAATTGCCTTATTGGAAAGCACAAACCTTCTTGGAGAATCAAAAATTAGATCAAAAAATCAAAAGACATAATTTCCTTATTTGAATATTGCTTCATATCCCATAATTTTCATGAGGCAAACCATGTTTCTTGCTTCTTTTCTAATCTGGGCATCAGATCTATGGTTCATGCCACTTGGAGAAATTAGGACACACTGGATGTTGAATTAAGCATGCTCTTACTTTGGGACAGGATAACATGCGCAGGAAGTACCACCTTCTTTAATGATTGGGATTTATTTTGAAATTAAATTTGGTATTATAGAAATACAGAGTGTCATTTCCAAAATGGAGGGTTGTGTGAACAATGCATCAATTAATTATCTCACCAAAAGTACACACATATTGTGGGTTTTTTTGGTTCTTTGTTTGCCGGTGAAATTTCATATCTTTGGATGTTGGTTTCTTATATTTTAGAGCTCTAATACGAGCATGGGTGGGGATTACAAATGCATTGAGCCAATTCAATTCAAAAATATCAAGTCCAAGTATAAAGTATGGAACATTTTGAAGGATGGGGTCTTAACTCCTTAACAAGACTGCCTTCATGGTTTTGAACCCAAGATCACTGATATATTTAACAAGAGTCGAAAGGATGGAAATGTTATTCTATTTCGGAGAAAGGTGTTGATTGATGAGTGCTTCATTATTGAAGTTAAGTGACCTTAAGATAGAGGGATTGAAATTTTACCAAAGTGGAAATTCTCTGACTTGGTTGTCTAGAGATTCTTCAAGATGGAGGAAGAGTGTGAGATGATGGGAAACAAAAAAAAAGCACCAGCTACTATGATCCAGTGAAGGTCAAATCCATATGGATCTAGGTACTGACAGTTATCTTTGAATATGTATCTCTTGATGGTCATTTACAAGAGCTTTTAGTCACCACTTTGCTTTATTAAACCATTTCTGCCATGCAAAGAAAATTTTGTCATCTTTTTATCTTTGGTTTTCCCTCAAAGCTAGTTTCAAAAAGAATAGAAAGCAACTGGTCAAAAATCATATCTTGCATGAGGGTTTGCTGGTCCTTATTTTTAAACATTACAAATCCATGTCGAACCCTTCAAATCCTATCATTTCATCTGAGGAAGATGAGACCATGGTAGGGAAAACAGATACTAAGTCTAAAGAGGTTGAGGAAACAAAGTATGAAGAGGATGAAGATGTGCCTCTTTCATAAATCAAAAGGACCCCACAGAGAAAGGTGAAATATGGAACGAAGAAAAAAGGCAGGGACACATATTCTGAGGATGAGGAGTATATCCCAGCCACAAAGATTAAAACAACCCCCAAGGATATTTCTCAAGTGGGCGTTGCTAGTAAGGAGAAGAGGAAGCACAAGGTTTCCAGACCTGTGGAAACAATGATCTTATTTCCCCTATTGTTGTTAGCACCATGGATAAGAGGGAGAAGGAGATAGATAAGAGGACTGAGGTTGATGAAGACTTTGGCAAGAATCTATAAGTTGATATCCCTGGTATGCCCTCTCCTAGTGTGAGAAAATCTCAGTCTCATAAGGCTGATACGCCAAGAAAGGAAAAAGTTGACTCCCTGCTAGATTTAAGACCCAACTACAAGAATTTTAATCTCGATCTTGAAGATTGCGTGGATGTTCTTGGGGTAAAATTACAAACCCATGTCAAACTTTTATAAAGTAAAAGGTCCACAACATGCAAACTGTTCAACTTTAATGACATAAAACTGGCATTTGTGTTTAGAATTTGAGGATGGTGTAAACAAATGTAATGTGTAAAAATGGATGAAATTTATGTCTATAATTTTATTTTTTAAAATTGAACAAGAATTGACATGGTTTTTAAATTTTTGAAATTCAATGTTTTAGTTGTTGAACCCTGGTGAAAATCTATGGTCTATCTCCCACCAAACAAGTATATGAAAATAATATATTTTTCCTCTTATTTCAAAATATGTCATTGATAAAATGTATAGCTAGTGCACAAAAGAAGAAAGATTGGTTTTCAATTTATATTTTCTCTGTTATAACTACTCAACGTTGAACTTATATTAAATCGAAAATTTTCATCTCCCACCAAATTTCCCCTATCAAATCTACACCATTCAGAAAAAAAATTACATATTCTTGAAGAGGACTCTCTCCTCTAGTGTTTTGGATGGTGTTTATCTACCATTATATTATGGTTTTATTTATACTATATATAATGAGTTTGTAGAGACTACCCCTAGCATTAATTCTATGTTGTCCCACAACACTCCCATAGACTATGACCAACATCCTCCTCCACCTAGAAGCTCAAAAAAAAATTTAAAGATAAGGCCCCTTCATCATCTTGTGTCATTTCTCAAATAAATTTCTACCTATGTTCCCTAAAAGGATAAATGCTAACTTTTAGGTGCCACACTCCCTGCTAACTGTAGGCATTGGCTCAAAAGTAACACACAATAAAGGGAAGAGTTCATTAACACTCCTGCTAATTCTAGTTTGAAGAATACTAATGGTAAATGGAAAAAAAAATAATATGATTAATGAACCAAAGGATAACCTTGTTCCCTTTCCTTCCCCTTAAATTGATACCTTAGATAGAGAGCTTACCAAAGATGATAAACACACTTCCTCTAGAAGAAATAAGTTCAGTGATACGAGCTAAGATTATGGGTGTGACTAAAATTGCTTCTTCCATGGATAGTATTCCACTAAGGAAGAACATAGAGAACATTCTAAAGATTCTACTTTTAATGGTGGTGCTACAGAGAATAGTGAAGAAACCCTTGAAGAGATCCTAAATTTAGATCCCGGTGATTCTTTCTCCCACTCCCAACCTATTGAGGCCTATTTCAATGATACTCTTGATGGGCTTAACATTATTAAGGATTATGGTGATGACGAAGAAGAGGAATGGGGGATGGGTAGTGGTTCTTATGAAGACAACTCTTCCTAGAGTTGGCATGTGTTGGTTGCCAAGTTTGAAAACCCGTAAAATAGCATTGGCTATGAGAAGAACAAGGAATGGATCAAGCATTTGGAGAAAGTAATTGAGAACCTGGGGAATATTATGAGGAATCTAATGTAGAGATCTTTCATTGGAGTGGTGACCATTGGCAAGAAGATTGAAATAAGTAAAAAGAAGAAGGAACCCGCGAGTAAGAATGAAGGCAATGCAAAAAGAAAAGTTTAATGTCTCCTCTTCCTGGTAAGCCAACCTGAATTGGATGTTGAATGACTAGGGCTATATTTCTTAATGCCTCTATGTTTCTTGTTTTGTGTTGTTTGATGTTGTTAGTTGTTCTCAGGTTTGTATTTTGGGACTTTAATTTTAATTATAGTCCTTATAAGTACTCCATATAAAGTCTACATCTCATAGTTTTTTGGTGGCTTTCTCTCTATGTCTTTATTTTGTTTTTGATTTTTTTTTTCGATCTATAATGGGTTGGAGTCCATCCCTATTTAATCTAATAGATTAGTTTTTAAAATTACTAAAATAAATGTTAGAATTTATTTGCATCTTGATCACTAAATTAGCCAAAATTTTAAAAAAAAAATGCAACCTTAATCCTTGTATTTCCCTATATGACAGCAAAAGGAACCATTGTGTGCTAATTTTAGCTTCCACATCAATCCAAGTTTCTATCTCGTATGTGACTTCTCTATCACCAACTTTAATGCATTTGATCTTATCTATGCCCTATTTATCTCATATACATTAATGTGTTTTATTACAACCCCAAACTCACATGTGCTCATCCATTCCTTCAAAGTACATATTTATATGTAGCTAATCAATAATACTGTATGAATGAGTGATCTTTCTCGAATCTTGCGCAATATGATTTTAGTTTAAAATATAAATTTTAAATTTAATTTCATTAACTTCTCTATTCAGTCATTAAGATCTACTTTGATTCACACTTATCTATTTATTCATCATATCTATATCTTTATGTTTAAATACATTCATTTAAACATTCTAAAATCATTGAAAATCCTCACGCTGTTATTTACATTGGAATCTTAGATAGAACATTATACCATTTTCTTTTTATTTATATAACAGTCAAGACCTAATTAACCAATAATATTCCCATAATAGTTTAAAATAGTACCGGTCCCTAACAATCAATAAAAATAAAAGGTAACAATAGATCCAATTAAGAACATGCATCAAAGATCAAGATCTAGGCAATACGCAATCAATAGAAAGCTCGTCAACTGAATGTGTAAAGAATCACAGTTGAACTCAAAATTCCACATAGTGAATCCATCTACATCAATCACCCTGTATATTGGATCTAGTAAACACTTTCCGAATGATTTGTTTGCGTTTGATGTGTTTGCCCTCACTGCCAATATTAATATGTTTCGACAAAACAATGGTAAAACGTTGGACAAGAATAAAGTCGAATTCCAGCTGTCCTAAGTGTGGTCATCTTTGAGATTATTCCCCTTCATTAATGACCAGACTCACCATAGTCAAGGGACCAATAAAATTTATTACCTTTAAAATACGAGTCTATTATAATGTTCTAATTAAAGCTGGGTAGTGATAGGTCTAGGATTAGTCACTACTGACTCTATACAAACATAGTTATGGCCAATTTTTTTTGTCCATCCTTGTGTATGTGCCATATTAATCTAAATAACTTATAGATAAGCATGTGCATCCATTATCTTGCCTAATGTAATATTGTATTCTAAGATATTAAAGATGTAGAGGGATATAATTGACTAAGATTTTTAGAGTCTAATAAATAAACACAACCTTCACCAAAATCTCTTTATTGTGCAGATTTATGATAAACTGCACTGAATTAGAACTGAAAAGCCATTTATATTTATTATTTAATTTAAATAACAACTTATTTAATAGTGAAACAATAAGTCTTAAATTGTAATTTTATTTTTAATTTTAATGTTTTGGACCAAATTTAACAAATGACTATTCCAATCGAGAAAATATGAAAATACAATAAGAATTTATACCCTTCAACTATGACACAACACCCTCGAAGGAATGCCGATTTTCTCGGGTCAATTTCAACTGGAAAAGTAGTCGTCAAAGCAGTGCCCCACAACGTAAAAATCGTGAATAGTGTGTCCCCTTCGTTACGCTCACGAAATTTCTCAGACCATTCATAATGTTAGACTAGTTGCAGAAATTTTTTCCCTTCACCCTATAACAACTCCGGCACCTACATACATCGCCTATTCTTTCCTTGTGCCTTAAACTCAGTTTTGGTCTGTAAAAAGGCACGCAAAACGCAAATGTATATCTCCTGCTATAAGCATGAGCCCAAATTCCTGGGCATTCATTTAGGCTTTCCGGAGGATAAGTTCCGGCGTAGGCTATGCAAAGGCCTCTTATTTTTCATCGCACTGGTTTTGTTCGTTATCCTGGTCATATACTTAGCCCTCCGTCCACACAAGCCACGGTTTTATGTGCAGGACGCTTTTATCAAACAGTGGAATGTCACAGACGATGGTGCGCTCACCTCTTCCTTGCAGTTCACCATTGTTTCGCACAACCCGAATGACCGGATCGGCGTCTACTATGACCGGATCGGCGCCTACGCCAGCTACATGTACCAGCAGATCACCCCCTACAGCCCGTTGACACCGTTCTATCAGGGGCACAATGAGGAAAGAATTATCCCCGTTGTTCTCAACGGGAACGCCGTTCCGTTGGCTCCGTTTGTTGTAGAACGTTTCAGAGGCCAGCAGCCGAACGGAATTCTTTCTTTGAATGTGAGGATCGAGGGGAAGATTCGTTGGAAGGTGGGGACGTGGACTTCTGGACATTATCATCTGAATGTTAATTGTTTTGCTCTTATGGGTTCTAATAGCGCTCAACTTCAGGACAGCAGGTGTGATGTGAGCGTCTGAGATGAGGAGAGCTGAGTTGTTTCATGTATTGGGTTTTCAATAGGGTGGATAGAAAGGGTTGTTGAATTTGAATTAGTGAGATGTGTTGTTGGCTTTCAACTCAGGTTCCAACTGAGAAGAATCAAAGTCGAATGTAGAGGAGAAGATAACAGCTGGTGTACTTTTGCTTTGTTTTTTAATATAATATGATATGATAGAAGTGTGGGTTTTTCTTTAATAAAAAAATATGGAGATAGTTGTGTTTGATTAGGTAAATGGGCGAGGTTATAAATGGGAAATTTCATTGAAAATGTGAAAAAATGTTAATAACAGTTTAGTAATTGCTTAATTGTATATTAACAATATGAAAAATTTTCAATAGAAGTAATGGTTTGAATTTTGGAAGTAAAAATTACAAAGGCATGGTTTAATTATTACAATAGTAAGACTTGCATCATCATGTTTTAACCATGGTACTGTATTATTATTATGATATGATAAAAGAGTTGAATAATTAAATGGTTAATTTAATTTTTTAGAAATAATACTATTAAAATTAGATTTTAATTTGAATCAATACATTTTTACAATATTTATCAAATTTTTAATTAGTTCGTTAATAGTGGCATGTTGTGATTGTTAAGTTGTTGTGTTGTTGTTCTTGCCATCAAAGTTCAAATCTCATTGGGGATGAGGTCCCCCATTTGTGGCCTAATCGGTTCATAACTCAAGGCCTCAAAAAAAAACTAATTAGTTTATTTATATGTGAATTTGTTAAATACCTTTGATAAAAGAATGTTTTATATTTGATAATTTTAGTAGATACACATTTAAAATAGTAATTGAGAAGAACAAGGAATGGGTCAAGCATTTGGAGAAAGTAATTGAGAACCTGGACAATACTATGAGGAATATAATGCATGGATTTGTCATTGGAGTGGTGACCATTGGCAAGAAGATTGAAATAAATAAGAAGAAGAAGAAACTAGGGAGAAAGAATGGAGGCAATGTCAAAAGAAAATATTAATGTCTCCTCTCCAATTTACTTATTTAATTATTTAATCTGATAAATTAATTTTTAAAATTATTGAAATAAATGTTAAAATACATTCATTTAAACATCTAAAGCCATTCAAAATCCTCACGCTGTTATTTAAATTGGAATTCTTGCATAGAACATTATGCCATTTTCTTTTTATTTCTATAACAGTCAAGACCTAATGAACCAATAATCTTCCCATAATAGTTTAAAATAGTAGCAGTCCCTAAAAATCAATAAAAATCAAAGTTAACAATAGATCTTATCAAGAACATGCATCAAAGATCAAGATCTAGGCGATACGCAATCAATAGAAAGTTCGTCGACTGAATGTGTAAAGAATCACAGTTGAACGCAAAATTCTACATACTGAATACATCTACATCAATCACCCTGTACATTGGGTCCACTAAACACTTTCCGAGTGATTTGTTTGTGTTGGAGGTGGTGGCCCTCACTGTCAATATTCATATGTTTCGACAAAACAATGGTAAACGTTGGACAATAATAAAATCGAATTCCAACTGTCATAAGTGTGGTTATCTTTGAGATTATTCCCCTTCATTAATGACCAGACTCACCATAGTCAAGGGAATAATAAATTTTTCACCGTTTTTAACACGACAAAGACTTTCTTCAAATTCATCCCGACTCACGACGCTTAATCAGTGGCTATGGTTTTGATGGTAATCGTTTATTTTCAGTCAACAACAGGACACAATTATAATAAAAATAAAAGGAAGAACAAGGTAGAATATATAGAGCTTCGTCAATTTTAAATTTTTTTTTTTTTGTCGTTTGTCTAAGACTAGTATTTCTTGGCAAGGAAGCTGTCGTGAATATTTGTCTCTTATTTTGTCAGTCAAGTGGTTATTTGGGTTCAACAAAAAGCTCCAATTACGAATATGTATACTTTCAATATGGTATTAATTTTGGTTTGTAGTTCTAGTTTAATTAATGAAAATTATTTCAATAGCCTAACATAACATGATTCCTTATACAAAAGAGGGAACTGTTTCTATTCTTTTTAGGTAAGGCAAAACAAGGAACACAACTAGTATAATATAGTAGTAAAAGAAAATAAATAAATAATCATATTTGAGAATAAATTTTAAATATAAAGAATAATCATTATGCAATGCATATTGTCTAATGAATACATTTAATATTATGTATATGTGTGTGCTATAATTGTGTCACACTTCTATGAATCATTCCATTCAAGGTTGCTCAAGAATAAGGTTTCAAATATCGATCCATAGCTCTCTAGTCATGGATGTGTAAACATGTAAAATGAAGGCCCTCAGATTGACCTATTTGTGTCTATTGCAAATACACCATGAAATGAGAGATTCAAATGCATGAAAATGAGATCTATTCTATATGATAACAATGCATAAAAGGAAATTAATCTAAATGATAACAATGCATATTAATCTATGAAAGGAAATGCAAATGCAAGATTAATCTATGAAAATAAAGATGATTCTAATCTACATGAGTAGCCATGAATGCAAGAAGAATGAGACAAGAAGAGAGAAGTTGCAATATCCAAGCTCAAATGCTCAAATGCTCCTCCAAAATTGCTCTCCAAACCTGCAACATAACA